>JARJEB010026705.1:0-39074 GCA_030264535.1 Liometoxenus newtonarum
TATTCTTCAGATGTAAAGTAGTATATGATCTTAATTTATAGTGATTAAAAAAACGCCATTAATATTTCAGGAGTACTTAAAACTGTGTGTTCGAAATGCCAGTTGTTTCATCATAAAACATCTTTCTGGATGTCTACACCACGGTCACGCAACATATACCAGAACATGATCTACTGCATAACTAAGTAAATATGTATTATGCCAACCTAACGAAAATGCATTGGAACGAACGGCAGTAGAACAAACCTTGCGCAGAAATAAATTTCCATGTTTTAAAAATTCTGAATTTAAAATATGTGCAAATTGTGCATATTTACGATCAATATTTCAGGTTTAATTGTTTCGTGTTATTTGAAATTATAACGTACAACTTTTACACATGCAACATTTGTGTAAGTGTAAATGATAATTTCATGTTTGGAAAAGTTATAAATTATTCTTCACTCCCATATAATAAATGTTGTGTAGACTGTAGAGCTAAGTAGTCTCTATTGTGGTTGTGTTGTGTTGGTGTATTTTGTATATGGTTGTTCAGAGAGACAAAACCACAAAGCAACTAGCAACACTTTGCTTTTGTATAGCTCAGACAGGACGATTTCTCGTCGGCAAGATGCGCATTGCAAAACCTTGAGTGTATATATGAAAACGCGATAACGTAATAAATCAATTTATAATCGTGAGCGCCCGAGTGTCAAAGCGGACGCGCGAAAGAGAGTACGAAGACGTGCCGAAGTTAGTTATATCTACAAGAAAAGATGTCGTGCCTCTGCTCGTAATGCGATTTAGATTAGACTCCTGATGGCATGTGACACACTTGACATCTTATCTCTAACTAACTATCTAGGTTGCTACTTCGTTTCTCTTCCGCAAACGATATCTGATTAAACTATCTTCTCATATTTGCATCCGAAGCAAACCTAGTAGTTGTGCCACGGCCAAAGAAAACTAGAAAGTTTTAAGGATGTTAGAATAATGTACATACAATACAAATGTAGCAATCAAATAAGTATCATGTTCGCCACGTAAATAACAGACTAAAATTTAATTCTTATCATTTCTCTTTGTTCAAATAATTGTTGGCTTTGATTCAATATACATGAAACCAAGTCATAAATTAATTCTGCGGACGTTAGTTAATTGTTCTGTGAAATGGTTATCGTACCATTCGTTGTACTTAATTCTAAAACACGAGGATATGAACATATATTTTAATCCATCCATATTCATCATAAACCTACATAAAATGTAATTATTTCACTTAAAACCTACGCATTCACATTCGCTAGACTAATTACTCATAAATTATAACATAAAACATTCGCCTTTTGATCCTAAAGAGTAAAGAACATAAATAAATTTCCATTGCACGTCAGTCACAACATTCACGAGGTGGACGAACTAAAAGGCTTTCGCAATGTTTATTGCCGCGTTAAATAGAATCTACAAGTAACAACTGTAAATCTCAACTCAGCAGTTCACTCTTTTCATAAATAATTTAATATTTAAGCCAAGCCTCTATACATACTTATCAGCGCTATAGTCTGCACGGGACTTTTATGACAGGCACGTGAAATATTAACGTTTCGTGTCATAACGCGCTGGAGTCATAATACAATGTTCGGGTACTATGGAAGACATGACGACTTGAGGGTAGAAATTGAAATGTGGCTTGCCGCAGTTACCGCGCGAAATTTTAGAAGCTGTATAGGTAAGCATTTTCTTGTTGGTGGTGGTGGAAGGCAATTTGGGCGACGATGGCAATAGTAAATTGAGAAAAGTATATGTAAGTACATAATGTAGAAGTAGAGCGGCATTACTTCAAGTTTGATGAGACGTAGATGATTTGAGTGACGGGCGAAGTTTTACCTGCCGCGCTTATGATTAATGACAAGAGCGCGCAACGAGAACCTGTTTTGGTTAGAATTGATGATAGCCGGTAATTGGATGATAGGCCATCATTATGCTGTTACATGCGGCCGCAATGTGACTGCGAATTACACAACCAGCAAGTTTTTTGTCTTCGTATTTTCCCTTTATTCTTTCTTGTTTTCTCTTTTAAAAACCTAGGGTTTCAATACTCCTTGCTGAACGAATGAATGATATACGAGCGCATACTGAACGTTTTACGATTTGTTGTTATTCTTACAAAAACAAACCGAAGAGGAAAGTTTTCAAAATCGAAAGAACTAAAGTCGTTGCGGAATTAACGGAAAAGTAACTTCTGAGTATTTATTACTTTGTGAGGCAGCAGGTCGACATTCTGTCTATTATGAAGTGCATATACTACAACTCGTTGTAATTAGCAAAACGCGTAGGACTTTCAATTAGCTCTGAAAGTTCAGTTCAGTTGCGTAGGTTTCTTTCAACTTCGATCGCGCATAATGATGAATGACGCTGTGGCAGCTCGACCATCCATCATCTCGAAAGAGATTGAAGATGCCAAGAGAAGGTTATACTCACTGGTAATCTATCAAGTCGATCCTTTCA
Organism: Liometoxenus newtonarum; assembly: GCA_030264535.1. NCBI lineage: Eukaryota > Metazoa > Arthropoda > Insecta > Coleoptera > Staphylinidae > Liometoxenus > Liometoxenus newtonarum. Next base: position 2,488 of record JARJEB010026705.1, read on the forward strand.
CACCCAGAACTATCCATTTAGACGCACAAAAGTGCTTTCCAATTACAAACCTAAAGGTGTATGTATTTAAAGAGGAAAATAAAAGAGAGTTGCCAGTTTATGTCTACAAACATTTTTATTAAAGCATCATCGAAACTCAACCTCATTATCATATTTTAATGCTATACAAAAAATGTGTTTATTATATATTTTCATTTCTGTATTTTGTTGTCTCTTATGCAATATATAAGTTTTTTCTTTGAATACACAGAAGGAAAACGATTAACGAAACAATTAATAAGTAGTAATAAGTGTTCTTCAAATTAATTGGACTCTTCAATAATTTATTGCCCATTTATAACTTAGAGTTCGTACAATAGAATTCGTTTAGATTGCACTTTTCAACAGCGTCTGCGTCGAGAAAATGTAGTTATTTACAAATTATCACAGTAGATGTGGACAAACGCAGACTTGTTTGCAACATAAATGTCTGCAATGTCGGGTATATGAATTACGTTCGGTAATAAATAAATATGAACGTTAACCGCATTTAAGGATGAACAGCGGCTCCCAAACGTTGGCCGTATATAGAGTATGGTGAATAATATGGACCTAATGTGGTTGGGTTGAAGGCGCTGTAGGGTGAAGCAGCCAAAGATCCAGGCACCGCGGGCTTTCCATATGGATGATATCTAGCTGCAGATAATGGACTCAATGGAGGATTTGGATATCTGTGCAACGCCGACGTTGAGAACAATGAATGAGCGTTCAACAACGAAGATGCTGCCGCGGATGTTGTTACCGCCGCTTCGCTACCATTCGTATGCGTCCGCAAGTGTTGCAGAAGTTCCTCGGAAGTGACGAAACGTTTGCCACAGTATGAATCACCCGCGATCCAATTGCAAATATAAGGTCTTCCCAGTTGTGGATATGCGAGCGAAGATGGAGGTACAGGTCCTGGAGGCACTAAAGACATCGCCATTGCGAGGTTGTATTTTTGATGGTCACACTGCGTACATCCACTTGGACAGGGACCAGTTGCAGCAGCACCACTCATAAGTAGTTGTTGATTGTGCATGCTGAACTGGCATCCTGTACAGTAAGGGTCTTTACACACCGGAACTAATGCTTCACCACCGGATGGTGTTTTCACTCGCGCATAACTTAGGTAAGGTCCTGGTGTTGCACCTGGATATCCAGAAGCAGCAAGTATGGCTGCATGGTGATGAGAGAATGGGCCACCTGGAAACGGTGGTCTGAAGGCTGGATTTGTATGTTCCAATCCAGGAGGACAACACAAAGAACTTAGTGGTCCACCGAGGGATCCTTGTAATCCAGATAATTGTTTGTAAGCACTCATCGAATCTTTTTGTGTTCCTTGTAGTATTTCCAAGCCGGAACGAATGATTGGACTGGCACCTCTTGGTGTTGCAGATTTTCGTTCGCTCGACGGGCTAGTTTTGCCATTTTCTGGAACAGGCGTTGAAGTACTGTTTGCGGGTGAAGCTGATTTTCGGTGTGGGGTTTCTGGTTTCTTTTCATCATCAGTGGAAATGGAATTTCCAGATTTAGACGACGGTCTTGAATCGTCATTCCTTTTAGTACTGATCACATTAGTTTCGTAAGGTTTGAATGCCAGTTTCGTTTCCGGCGGACTACTACGCGCCGTAGATTTATCACGCGCACTTGCTGGCGATGTACGCGAAATATCCGAACTCTTCTTTGGCTTATCCATCGGAGATATCAACGGCTTAGAATTTGGTGAATCAGCTCCGATCTGACTACATGTTTGAGCCAATAAAGCCAATGGGCTTTTCTTTGCATCCAACTGTGTATTGAAAAAAAAATTATAGGTATTAGAAAATTGAGTACTAAATCATAAATAAAGTTTTATAGGTAAATATTCAAATATATACTTATATAATAGTTTCTACACTTACAGTTGTTGGAAGTGGTGATAAATAATCCGGTTGTAAATATTGATTTCCGTTTGAAGACAACATACCGCCAACTTCAAGCACAACCATTTGGGAAAACAATTTAAAGTATGAAAATTTACGATTTGCTCCGAAAAACGATAAACGCACAAACTAGTTAGTCTCTCGGTTAACACGCAAGTATTCGGTTCAAGCAGTTCGAGCGCTCTGCCACTCCGAAGTGCACCAAAGTGCGACCTGTGAAAATGTGTAGATGCGCATGCTTCAAGCTGCCCCCTCTCGAAATGCTTTTTATCCTGCCATTCTCTGCAGGTCACAAGCATGACAAAGCGTTAATACCGCCACGTTTCTGGCTTGTCGGCTCCTACCACCCATGACGTTGGTGACGATGACAGATCCTCAAGTTCTTTGAAATCCGCCGACTTTTATAGTGTTGCATACAACTGGTCGTAATCAGTAGCCTCACCTAAACATCGAATAAAATAAGAAAATAATATTTTTAGGAACAAGATGAATCTCACTCATAGAAAGATCTTGAAAATGGAAGTTATATATGCGGGTATACCTGTCATAAGGGAAACTTAGTTATTGGGATTGGGATACAGCCAGACTTTATTTATTTTATAGTTTTACGTCTGTTACAGCTGTCATATCTTTTATAAACTTGTCTGTGTATTTTACCTGTTTAAACACGTCGTGTCGTGGGCATTATAATTCAATCTCATATCGTAAATAAAGATTCAATGAGAAATAATATACAAGAGTCCAACGTTCTGTATGGACTTGTTTATTTAATATTTTGATATGACTGGCTGGCTCGTCGGATTGGCTCTGTTCATTTGGCAACGGTTAAGACCAGTAGCATACATGGAATATGTTAAGTTAATATTCGATTTCGGCGCACCTTGCGATTGTTTATTCTCGACGATTTCAATCACTGTCATCGGCTGTCCTATAAATCAGGTTTTCTTCTTTGACAACTGTACGATTATTTATACCATTGCAATTCCAAATGTTAGTCCTCCCTTTCTGTGCGCTGGAATTCGCTACATTCAAATTATTGCCGGCTTTCTTTTGCCAGTTTTCTCAACTTTACATGAATATATAAACAGGAAAAAAATTTACATTGTATATATATATGAACAACCATCAGATCGACGCAACAATATTTTATTCTAATGAAATAACATCAGAATAGATAGATATGCGTTGCTTTATCGTTTAAGATCAAAGACCCGCCGTTTTCGTATCGGTCTAATTCGAAATGTCGTGAAGAATTACAGCAATTACTAAGCGGGCTGGCGCCACTTTTAGTCCTGGATAGTGTCCAACAAACTTTTGTCAGTACAAACAAAACGTACTTAACAAATAGTCTTCTAATATTAGATATATGTCAGAAAATAGAATAGCTAAGAGCATGTTTCACACTCTAATTAAATTACGCATTAACACAAACTTATCGCCATCTTCTTGAATGTTGTTATAACATAGAAGGAACAGTTGTAAGTAAATAAGTTCGAGATGCCAAAATCTGGCACGAATTATTTCCAATGTGCCTTTAATTACATCGTAAATTTAATAATTTTACAATGGCAATTTGTACTTGCACACTTAGAATCTAGCCGAATAATTGGAAAGCAGTAGACTTCCTACTGATAATCCACTTATTCAATAAAGTCGTACAAATTACAATTTCTTCGCAAATTGGATTAAGGGTTCGAATTATATTTATGACGTTTAGGATAGCATTTTACGTCTTGGCAATAAAAACACCTTGACAATATGACAATAGAAATTTTCACAATTATGTTTGTATGGTTTTCACAGCGTAATTATGAAGGTCTTTTTGTAGCTGTCGCTTTTATGCCAGAAGTGAAGTAATTTTGTAACATTGTAAAACGACAACTAGATTTTCTTGGTTGGCTCAACACAATAGCATATCATAAATCTCTTGCTCAGTTCAGCCCCCGAAGCCCTCGTCGATGATAAATTGTATAGAATACAAAACAATATGTCTCTGCAGACGTAAACAAAATAATGTTGGATATTTGTTATAAGTCAAACGAAATGGAAATTAGACGAGTATGTCATTAATAATGTTCGATAGCTTATTGTTTGGACGTCAGGTTTCTATTATGCCATATTCGGGATCATCAATCTCTTCGCGCCAAACTGTGAACTCGCGGCTACCGCGGCCTCGACCCCAAAAACTTTATGACGAACGACACATCCATCTGTACTCATGGCTCATCATAAATATACATCCGAGCATATAGCATACGCATGACTGCTAATCATCAACTAATTATCAAATCCCAATTAATTATATGAACGAACAGATAGAAAAATCCGCTCTGTAATTTAATAGTCATTCGAACTGTTTGCCTAACGGTGCCAACAAGCTTAAGATAGCATAGCACCATCATCACCACGCCTTATAATTACGACTTCCCGACTAAATGGACTTGCTGTCAGCTCGCACCTTCATTTGTCTTAGACCGGGACTCTGGCAGGCGCGATGGTTATCGTTAATGATGGCTTTAAGTCCTTCTCTCTTATACTTCAACGAAAGCATAAGCAACATTGCAAGTTGGAAATGGAATATATTCTGATCTTAGTTTAGGTAGCTACTACATGGACAGCTACATGAACGCACTTGTCATTTGCCTGGCTATAAAAATAACTCAAATAAAAACCTTTATTAACATTTGAGCTTTTGGCTAATTCATGACCCTTGTCAGCAACGGAAATTGTTAACGATCCTTTAACTTTCTTATCGCTGCCCATCTATATAAGGTTTTATTAATTTATCACATTGTTTTGTTGTTTGTTATCGCGCCACAAGGCATTTTACAAGGAATCGCTTGATGGCCCAAATGAATTATTAAGTTCGGTGTTGTAAAAGGGAATATTTCCAACAACCGAACCGCCTGCTGGTAATCCAGTTATCGTAATATAGAAATGGAACGTTTTGAAATTGGATTATGATTGTAAATTGGACAGAGGGGTTGTGTCAGAATCAATGCTAATGGTTTTTAGAAGCAGTAAACAGTAAAGTTTTCGGACTATTTCAATAAAAGATAATACTAAAATACTAAAAGTCCCAAGTCATTGAGTGATATTTTATATAAGGACGCCAAGTTTTAGGTACTTAAACCATTTCCAGGGAGCCAAAATTCTGGATGAGACATTTCAAGATGTGTTTCATAAATTCTGTAAATAATATATCAATTTTGAATAAATAGCCAATTATGGTAGAAAAGCAACTAACTATTTATACAGTATACAAATCAGCACAATTTACATTAATGTGTTCTAAGCCATCAGTTTCAATCGTTTCTACGTAGAATGTGAATTTTCAAGTATCCTCCATGTGACTCACTCCGTTCTTCAAAGTTGTTAGAAGAAAATGAGTTTCAAATAGCGCACCTACGTATGGTATATAGGTACTTACATAACATTTCCTAACATCCTAACATATAATTATAATAGTTATTTATATACTTGCGTATAGCAGTTAATGATTGTTTATAAAAGAAGTAAGAACCTGCACGAATGATTAATAGTTCCAGTAACATAATTTTGCGCGTCCAACTTGGCGGAACAAAAGCTGCATTATACATTTTTTCCTACACACATTGGTATTATAGTTATTATTTTGCCGCCTTGTTGTGTTTTCTGTGCCATTTGTGTGTTATTTTCTTCTTTATTAGTATAGTGCAAGAATAAGTAAAGTTGTAATTTGTAAAGTTAGCAAAAAGTAATGAAAATACGCATTAAATATTTACGAGGCATTGTGTGCACTCTATGCTCAAGTTGCAACAACAAAGTGTTACCAGTGTTACCACTGTTACCAGATTTCCACAATCTACACAACTACGCCGAGATTTCCAGAGTTATCTACGAACTCTGGATGTTTGGTGGTAGTTTGCTCTTGGTAGTGCGTTGGTTGTTAGACAGACGCAAACATACCACGAATGATTTATAATTGTCCCCCTCTGGGTCTAACATATACATTATTAAACTGTCGGCGCGATATCGGTTCAAGTTAAGTAATGAACACGAACGCGAGAGAGATTCACTGGCTCAGAACCAAATTTATGACTGTTAATAACTTACGCCTCAATTAAAACACTAAAAGGAGGAGGATAATTTAATGTTATGTTAATGCCGGCGTGGTATTACAATATAGACTTAACTTCTTTCTTCACAGTTGCTCCCCAAGTCGTTTCTTGTTTTTCTTCTTTTCCATTTTCTCTCTTTATATATTATTTTTGTTTTTGTTGTTTTCAACTTATATTCAAGGTATAGTTTTAGCAGCGTTGCTCAAACGAAATGAATTATGCCCGCATGAACTTAACAAATACGTTTAGATTTTATCCGAAGACAAAATGCGTGTAAACAGTCGAACCGAAGAAACGTTTATTCGTTCCTTTAAGACATGCAATGCGCGCTCGTCGTGTACCTAACCTCTATTTATTTATAAATGCGCGCCGCGCCGTTCACCACCGTTCAGTTCGCGCTGGAAAAGATACGTATTCCTTGCAACCTACAATGGGCCACGTGAATTGATAAAATCATATTTTATTGGTTCATTAAACCTCTTCTGACTTAAATTTATAATGAAACTGATGCTCGTATATCTAGTCAACACACATTATGGTAATCCGTATTCGGACAAAGTTTGTATGTTTGTTACATGGCATTTTAATCGACTGGATCGACGAGTAGAAGCCTAACATTGAGGCACCATACGTGTTTGGTTGTGTTGAGATTAGGGGATTAATTAATTAGCTCGTAAACGGGTAGCTAGCGAGAGAAACACCAACGTGAACATCACTAATGAGATTAACGAACAAGCAAACGTCGAGTAAATATATACGTAATTGATGGTGCGGCATAAGCTATGAAGATAGCCTTGCATAGACACCATACAAGTATACAAATACAACCAACATGAAACTGAGTTTGTGTGTTTAAGCATAGGTACTTGCAGTTTTTCGAATCCTTGCTGCGCTCTGCTTGCTGTGGATATACCTGGAGGTAGTCCATAAAGTCGCACCGCTTGTATCGACTTTTTAGTTCTATTTATGTCATCAGATAACTTGTTAGTGTAGCAAATCCTTTTTCTAAAATGTTATACGACGATATCAATTAGTTGCATTGCTGTATTCGATTTGCGAGAAACTTGTCGAGAGAAGCTACCTGTCTTTGCAGGCGGCGGTTGTTCTAATCGATGAACACTAAAGAATTACCGTTCCCGTTATATATAAAGACAATTAAGTACAGTTTTAGACGGTTAATGATCAGTCGCATCCATATATTGATAAAATTGTTAATTTATAAAATTCCAGCGAAGAACTCAAGAACTAGTTAATTTTTTTAAACTCACAATGGGAACTGGAAAGAAAAAATGCTTAAGCCATTTGATAGACTTATTGGATGGATAGTTTCCGATCATAAATAATGATATGGATACACTCTATGACAATACGAATGGGCACATATAGGGTGAAATGAATAAACATCGTGGCATTCATATATACCTAATAATGAGAGATACCAGTATTATGATAAATCCTTCCACGTTAAGACAACAAAAGTTTCCCGCTGAGAGTTTTTCATGTAATAAGATTACGACGATAAATCATCCACCGAGAACCATAAATTAATTAAACGTACAATTGCCGTAGCGAGCCGTGCCTTCTTGCATGTTATTGAGTAGCAGCCGGCTCTCCGATGTGGCTAGCTCTTATTCTTGTTCGCCTGCTGTCCGAACACCGGGTTGCTTCAATATAAAAGATCTGATGAAGTAATAAACGTGATGTACGGCCGGGAGAAAGGAGACAATAAATAATAATTAGGTTCAAGTAGTCAGAGTGTAAATGTCAGATAAGTGGCCCGAAACGAGCGCAAACGTCCTCTGTGTATAATTCATTCGTTAGTTTTGCGAGTACATTGTGGAAAATGCAAATTCCAACTTCATGCTAGGTGAAAAAAGCCAACCGACTAACATACGTTATTCAGCTGTTATCTTGACTTCTTTACACTTATTGCCGTCGAGAATGCATGTTTTGGTAGGTTCGATGAGCGTGTGTATAACTCAAAGGTTAAAATTAATTCCATGAACGAGAGTAAGCAGATTTATAAAATGAGAGACGAGGCACGTCGATAAGGATTATTCCGTTTGAACGATTTCCAGTTATTGACTCACAACGTCAACTCGCCGCATGTGCGTTTTATATCGGTTGGAGGCTTTATGATTGCAATAAATATCTTGATAAACGATCTTTTAAATTATAACTGTGATAGATATTTGCCCACTCAACTCCAGGGAGGAGTCGTTCATAATTTATAGTGCCATTTATCAATGCTCCACACCCTCTGTTAACTGCGAGCCAATTTCGAGATGTGTGCCGCGATACTGAACACTCTCTTGTTCAACATCGGGATGTTGTTTCAGCTTGACTTGACCCCATTTGTTACTGTAATGTCTTCTTTTAACTTTCGCCGGTTCAAGTCTGCTCATACATATGAGACTTTAGTATAAGTCTTCTTGTTCTTCTTTCAACTCGAACATAACATACATTACATATATGTATAGGTATATAGTGTATGATTTATGTGACATGTGATCACGCTTCGATCGAGATAGTTCGTGAATGTTGCAAGTTGTAAAAACAAGCGGACGATTCGTTATAAAGTATTCAACAAGTTGTGATAAAACATGTTATATTACACAATTCTGATTGATTTAACTAAGCACTTTTCATCAAGGGTTGTATATTGCAAACCAGTCAGTGTGGGCAGAGGCGGATTTAGGCATGGAGCATACAGCCCAAGGCCCAGCTTGCCACCAACGTGAACTTATACAGTCTGTCTGTGTATCCGAGTATCCAGACTTTGATTAAATGGATAGGCCCCCAAACAGTGTGATTCTAGAGCAGCTAAATTTAGCGGTCCACCTCTGAGTGTGGGTACCTATATAATAATATTCCTTTTTTTTGGTAGGTGGGAGAATCCTGCATAGGATAACTACTGACTCTTACTGACTAAATAAACTCCCACCTAAATACCTATCTTCGGGAAAAGATCCATGGATAGAAAGCCTGGAGTCGCCTCTGCCGTGAAAGGGGAGGACCTAGACCCCCATAATATTCCATTACTCAAGCCGTCGCAAGAGCTCATCTACATCTACATTGTACAGGATTGTTGACATCAGCAAAGCAAATCAACGTCGACACTAATGTTGTACACGACAAGTCGTATTACTGATTAAGCCTTTGATAACAGCTTTAATGGAACTGTACTCTCTTTCCTAGTATATATGCATATATTATTCATGCATTATAAATTTAGCTTATTTGCTCCCCAAAATGGTGTCATAAATTTCCAATTATCCAGATGGAAGGTTGAAATTAGAACTACTATCAACGAAATGAGACTGTTTTCCTAATATCAACATATATCCGGGGATATTTACAAATTCCGTTTTTGGAGTTTACTGGAGGATATTTGAACGAACGTTGTATATGTACCTACCATTCGACGGTGGGGCTTTGGTGTCCGGTAAATGCTGACCCCTTTTAGTGGAAGCATGCATAGAGAGAGAGTCTGGTTCCCTTGGGCGACATAATTTCCGTTTTATAAACGTGCAGTAGTTGTGATTAATGCAAGAGAATCCATTAGGCAATGATGTTTTTCGTTTGATGATGCACGATGCTTCAGGGCGTCTGATGTTGACTCAACGTTTCGCTCGGGGTGTTGTTTTATGCATTGGGCAATAACAAATGAGGGGATCGTCAAAAGTTTTGTACATTTTTATTATCATATCGATAATAACGTTGTTTGAAATCGTTCAAGTGTACTGCATTTGTTATTCGCTATGTTAGTGCGAGCGGTTCGACCAGTTCTAGATGGCTGGTAATGAGCATAGATCACTCGCGGTGGAGTGTTGATTGATCGCTAAATGTAAACCCTCCTGCTATGTGATCGATCACAAGCCGTTGGCAGAACATGCATGACTCGCTACATGAACGTAATACACGGGTTATTATGAACTCGCTCGTTCTCTCATACAAACACTCGAGGACGCCTATACTTCTCTACATATACGACATTGATAAATTAGTTATCACGTAAACAAGGTACTATTGCAAACTGATGTAGCCATCCTATATTGGCGAAGGAAATCGAGCCGGAGTAATTATGTACAGGCACATGTACAGAAAAGTGTCAAAGAAGGATAAGTAACGATGATGTATATGGACATCAATCATAAAACATCTAGTCGACCGGCCGATATCAGACATTACGTTTCGTTACGGGGTGCGAGTTCAATTTCCACCGGTTGGATGACTTAACAGCGAACGGAGACGGAGACCGGAAGCTTCTTGTGATTTACCGACTCCCGACCTCAACTTGACCTGAACGCTTTAACCACTCAATGCGTATCCTCTCACATTCTCGACCCCACAGTGACAAACAGCCACTGTCGAGACCGGATTCGATATGATAAAGGTAGCAGACGTTCCAGCTGCCCGCAAACAAGGACGCTTACTATTAACACGTCATTTCCTAGGAAAATACCAAGTCAGCAATATGACGGAGGATATGTAGAAATGAATGATTTTCTGATGAATTAAATTTTGCGCGGAATGCCACAAATCGTTCGTTCACCGATAACTGACAATAATTAATGATGACCATATGCAAACTGTTTGGATGCGTTCGCTTATAACTTCAAAAGTAGTGCGTTTTGTACAAATTTACACATAGATACAAGTTCTTTGGTGCAGGTTCGTTCCAGCAGAAATACCGAACCTGCTTTTATAATTAATGTGATAGCGGCAACGTTTTATGAATAGCAGGGCTGATTCAGTCGATTTATTACTGTGGGCACTCCAAACCATCAACCGAAACCCTTTGAAGAATGCCGCACTCAGCGCCTGTTTAAAGTCAGCCTAGTCATTCTCGACCACTTTGAGAGTAGAGAGAGCTGCGTGTCTCAAGCAAGTAGACGACTTTGTTCTTCTCTTCTAGTACTTATCCCCATATGTATTTTCGGTCGCTCTCCGGCTCGTTCGCGACTTAACTTCGAGTATAAAAGATGGTTTTGATTCTGACTCCGAGGCGGAGACTTAAGTCAGTAGGCAGGACTCGATTGTGACGTCGTGAGTAAAGATGGTGGAGAATATTATGTAATTTCGTGCATGGCTAGAACATGCTGGAATTGCAAACGCAGACGATCGAATTCGTTTTACTCCAAAGCCGAAGACGATGTTATTACTTATACTGCCCGAACATTTACACGTCAAAAGTGCTAAATGTTGAAGGGAAAATGCCGACATAAATAAGACTCCTCAGATCTCATTTCGCGTCCCTTTTTGATGACCCTCCAGCTCGTAAAAATCGCCGTAAATCTCAAAGTTACAGAACTAGAACGTCCAGCTTACACATAAACCACCGCAATAAGACACGAACTTATGCTCAAGCGCACACAAAAAAAAAACAACTAAGAAAACCCATCAATGAACACGACTGAAGCTTTTTGATGTTTGCGGTTTGCGCTTATCGGACAATCCGATTGACAGTCAGCAATCACAAAAGAGGTAAATCCTAATAAAGAGTACCGACCCATCATTGTATGATTGTCGTACTTAGATATATATTGATGCGACTGGACCTGTTTTATTCTGCTTCTTGAGGAGATGCTAACGATAGCTTATCAGGAAATTTAAAAATAATTACAAACGAAGAAACGAACAACAGGCCGACGACTGAAACATGTCCGTCCATCAATGCCCGTCCTGTTGTAAACGAGTCGGTTGCTTGAAGGCGATCAAACGATAGGCAACAGGATGCAGCAGGAATATCAAATCATATACAAGCACCACATACACTGGAATTTTAAATATTTACATTGTAAATGTAAGTTCCGATCAAAGCAAAGACAAAAACCAAACAAACAACGCAAATATTGTGAAAATCGAAATGGAAACGAAGGCACATGGAAACGAAACCGAAAAGCATCGCGATTCGCGCATTGTTTCATTTTCTATTTATCTTCTTTTTATTCAACTCGATATTGTTGTTTGGAGATTTATTTTTCTGTCCGAATCGCATAACTTTCCGTAGTAAGCCATAAGTTATTGCGCGCGGCATCTTTCTCAAGTTAAAACCAGTAGCGACCATTTATCAGCGGGAATAAGACAAGGGATTGTTTAACATTTTTGTCAATGCGCGTTCATTCTTTTCGGCAGACATTTATTTTTCGGTTTTATAACTTTTGGAGCATTCAAGTAGCCGAAAATGCCATTGTTATATGGTTCACAAATTCAAAACAACCAAAAAAATCGATAATGCATTAAAATAAATAAAATTCGAACGAAAAGCATTTCCGTTCGGCGGCCGCGTTTCAACTAGTAAATTGTAAAGTAAATTGAGGGTTAATAAGAAGGGTATACACATTTGAAATTACATATAAACAACCCCGAAATAAAATCCATTTCCAAATTGTCCACTGTTCACTAGAACAAATTTAAGGGTTCCCCATCGTCTATTCATTATATTTCCAGAAGCACAAACATTTGATATTATCACTTTAAAGAAATCTCATACAATGTCAAGAGAAAAATAAGTAAGGAAATGTCATGTTTCATATTCAATTCAGTTAAACATTTAAATTGTTAATGAGATCGTAAATAGAAAAATGCAAAATCATTGAGTCAACTTGCATTTGAAGGGTAGGAAGTTCAATTAGAAATGCATCACGAACGATGAACGCGATGCACCTGCATTAAAACATAAACTCGAATTATTTTATATACCTAATATGAGAATTTATATTATGATTACACAAATTCACAAACATGAAAAATGAAAACGAAATATTAATCAAAATAGTTTCACGACAACATTACATAAATCCATTTTATGATGCGATATTAAATTGATGATTAATGAATTTACTGTTTTCTTGAAAGCTCTTTTAACCAAACGAAACAGAAAACAGGGAACTCGAACTTACACTGAAACTTTTTCTTATAATATACTTGAATACTTGGAACGTTCCCTTCTAAGTTACAAGTTTTATTAATGTGGGAGGAAAATGGTCATAAAACTCCATAGTCCATAGTTAAATTAAGTAAGTAATAAAAACACTACTATCGTTTGTAATTTTCCCATCAACATTCGTTTACTATAATATTAAACAAACTTGTGAATTATATGCAAATTGAATATATATCTGAGCATAATAAATATTTGTTTCAGTTTAACAGGTAACTTGTGAAATATTTACATTACAATACAATACAAAATAAAAATTTTCATTTCAAACTTTTAAGCTTCTTCAATTTTGCAATTACTTTGCAACTAATTTTATTATCAAAATTATTGATATGAGAAAATGCAACAAAACCTAGTTATTTGTTCATTACGTATATGGCCATGGCACGAATTGAATTTGCGATGAAAAGTAAATTAATTTTGTTGCTCCATCAATAATTTAAGACAAGTCGTAGAATAATAGCTAAGTTACCGAGTTTAAAATCAAATTATTTGCTTCGTTTGTAATCGTAATATTGCATATTATGAGATTGTTAATTTGAAGTCAAGACAAAATGGAAACGCGCTAAAATAAATGATTTAGAAAAATGATTTACGATCTCGACCTACGAATCTAACTGTTAAAAAATGTAAAAACCAATTATAATAATTAAACTTACATTCTTAGAGGTGTCGGAATTGTTTGAAACAATCACGTGAATTTCGTCATGAATATTTATAAACTTAAATTCAAACGATACTATAAAATATAGAAAAAAAAATATTTTTAAACTTTTCAGTTTTAGAGTTTTAGTTTTAATTTATAACTCTGTATATTATTTCAAAGGATATAATTTATCAAGGTGTACCTAGGTCTATGTATATAATCATTAAGATTATTATCAGGATAATTAATTGTCCGATACCCACAATTAAAAATATAAATTAAAATAGTTGCCATGGACTTTCACTATATACCTAATTTAGTAATTTACTAAATAAAATACCAGAATAGTTAAAATGTTAAAAATATAAAATTAGAAGTCCAAAACCAAAATATATAGATAAAAAAAACTATTAAAACCGCTCATTCGTAAATTTAATTACGAACATCATAATGTATATCAAGACACTGTTTCGTATCAATTAATTAGTCGAAATTATACACCATGGCCGCATTATTCGATAAAACTTAATTATTGAACGTAATTAATATATTTAAATAACTCGAAGCGTTTGTAATAGGTAATAGCGCCATCAGCAACAATAACAACTAGCAACACAATAACAACATAAATAAGGAAAGCGTTTGTAAAATACATACGCAAAACACAAATGTACTTGCGCAAAACAAATTATTATTATTGAATGTGTTTTCAAATGACCGTACTGGCTGGCATGCACAAAATGAAAAACGCGATGTAAATACAGTGTAAATGAATAGTGTGCCAGTGTACTTGGATAATTACACATTAATTAAAATTAAATAATACACCATTAACGCTAATTATATATTTCTGCACAATTGTGTTGCTTGTTTTTGTATATGTGTAGTCATAAACAGTCGGTTATTACGCGGTTTTATGGAGTACTTTTATTTATTTTCTAAATAATAATCAATGTTTGACCGTTTTCAAACATGGAAAACAACAAGGCCAATGATGAAATTAAAAGCTGTTTTTATTTGTCAAAATCGAATTTGCAATTCGGGTTAATTGGTTGGGTTTATTATTGTCTTAAAGAGAATGTAAAGTGCCAGACATGTACAATTATTAATGTAAGTATTTCAGAATATAGGGGTAATGCTTGCAAGTGCTGTAAATGGTGCTTAATTGTAATTGAGAGGCTACCACTGGTAAAACGGGGCCGCTACAAAAACACGCAAAGTATAAATTGTAAGTCTTAAAAACAAACAATAACGTTATCTGGTGATCCAAAACCTTATGATGATTTTTGTTGATCGAAACCGGTCGTAGCCTCTCAATTATCATCAAACATCTTTTACTAGAGTTGCAATCATTAATTGAGAATACGACTCTATTCTGAAATATTTTATTTGCTCCACTTAAATGATCCTTTACTCAATTATTAATGTCCAATTAATAATATTTCTTTATTTTGCAATTTGTTTATTCGTACTTATCTACAAATATAGGTAAGTAACGTTTTCTTCCTTGCTTCCCAAGTTATTTTAATGTCAAATTAATTTTTGTTGAGTTTTTAATGGGATTTCGTAAACCAAGAATTACTAATGTTTTATTTTTATGCAATTAATAATTAATTATATAGCAATTATAACGCCATATTTAATAAGCAAGTATATGTTCACGAGGAATTTGTAATACTTGAAAATTTCCTTAATCAGTTTAGTTTATGTAAAAATAAGGAAATAGCTTTTGGTAGTTTTTTGTTTGATTATTTTTAATATTGTTAAAATTGAAATATTTTATTTAAAACTTATGAAAGCTCGTTTAAATTTTCAAATTGAAGTTGTTCGCGATTTCAACAATATATTTAGTCGAGTTTACGTACAAATTCAAATGTTCGTGATATTTGCATGTACCTTACTTCAAAGTTGGTTTACTTTAAACGCGAGACGAAAAGCTATTACCTTTTTATGATAAGGTCGATGAATAAGTAGTCCATGTAACCAACTTTGTTGGCTAGGCACACACTTGTTTGTTTCAGTTAACAGTTTCGCGTTTTCTTATCCAATGCATGAATGTGCATACAGTCAGTTTTGTAATCTGCTTTCGTTTCAACTTCACTACATTCTCGCAGTCTACATTGTATATTCGCAAATGCAACGAAACAATGGTCGATAAATAATTATGAATGCAAAGAGGAAATGCATAAACCCACAGGATTTATTACAAACGTCATGGATTAATTGCCAGTTTCCCATAAAAGATTAATGTCCATATGCAGTAGGAATTAATGAACTTTCTGTTATAAATACATAAATATATCCTGGCATTTATAGTTTGTTTTACCATCAAGCCATCATAAGTTTGGTTTGGTTCATCATGTTGAAGTCTAGGCTAGAAATGCCAAACTATTATGTATATCCCGAACTACCGCTGCTATCTGGGCGTCAAAAGCAGAGCATTAATTAATACGCGCATTGATGGAAAATAACGTTTTGGACTAGCACGAAAATTAATCGAAACGTTTCGCGCCGCATGATGTCGTCTTTGTGTCGTTTATTATAACGTGCTTTTGGTCTGCCTGCAGTGGTATAGAGAAAACATAACACAATATTCTCGGATACGGTTGTTGTATGGATGGCGGGAGGTCGACTCTGACAGTCTGAGAAATATGGCAAAATGATAAATGGTTCGAGTGTGCCAGACAGATACAAGCCATTTCTGTGCACGGCGTTGGTCTCGTTTGCGGTGCGTGACAAGCTGTTGAATGACAAAGACGGATACATCACCGAAATAAATTTACTGCACCACCTTACGACCCCAACCGACATAATAGTAATCCATCAACGACGAAAAAATTGTGTGTACGCCGTCACCATTGCCAAAAACGACCAAATTCATGAACAACCGAATTTACGTTTGTTCAGGACAGGATTGGATTTAAACAATGTTGCACCGAAAAAAATTCAATCCTATCAAATTGTCTTTTTACTTTCCGGACACATACCGTAAATGTGTAGGTATAGGAATAAGATAGGATGTAATCAAGAAAAAAAATCAAAGTCTTATTTTTCCAAGATTCCTGGAGATTCGTTGTCCCTAGGTCAAAAATCGGCTTTTTGGTCCCAGATATGAATGACGAACTGAGCTCCGATCCGTCTCACTTATTGCGGAGCACCATGTATCGCAAACTACGGAGGCTCAATGTTTTTACATAATCACCACGTATCCTCCATTAATCCACCACGTTTGTCAGGCGGGTTGGTGGATGGACAACACACATTATCCTAACGATAGTCAAAGTTATTGGTATGATTACCGGCGAGCGCATGTATCCCTCTCAAACAATTAGGATATTTGTCAATAAGAAATTCGGTCCTGACTGGTTTCTTAGTCGACTTTTCCACATTTCCTTTTCTTGATGACCTTGTTCCTATGCACATATAGGTATATTCTTTTTCCTACTGATGTATGAATGACTTATAACAGTTATAACATAGGATTTTACAGAAAACGCTCGCGGTAAAAGGTCCACAATGTCAGTGTCACAATGGGCTTCCCATGTCCCCTCGATTCAGAGGTCTCAAAAATGATTGCCGCATTGTAATCCAAATTTATTATAACAACGACTCGTTTGCCGTGTGTTTATAATGTCGAAAATGTATATAATTAAGTTCGTCGAGAATGATAAAGATAATGACAGGCCAAAAGCGAGCCAGTGCACCACAGCGTAGCGCATTTCCGTGACAAACGAGTTCGGCTAATATTTCCTTTGCGTGAGCACGAAATTAAACAGCAGTTCTACTGCGTTGAGGGAAATTAGTGATTGTCTCGGTCTAGCACTTGCTAATGCTCGTATCGCCACCTCATCTCAACCACGACTGAAAATAATTCGTTTCTGTCTGTCTCTACGTGTCTGCTCGCATGGTAATGTCTGTTGCTCATCGTTCATGTTCATGTATCATTGTTTCGTTTTACGTTTTTGTCTTTCAACGTTCGAAATTCTAAACATCGTACTTATCATTATTATTATTACTATTATTAAGCAACTTATTCATCGTTATAATCCCATCATCTGAACGTTCTCAACGTATACCATGACAACTAGTATAAGGTATAAACAGACAAAAAGCATTTGGTAAGTCGTGATCAGATAAAATTACGCCTCCGCATAGCAATTTGATTGATGACACATTGTGTGTTCACGATACATCGGCGCGGTATTTCTTCTCGATTCGTTCTGTTCATTCGTTGTTCTTTGGTTCATTTTACGGCACCGACTGGACCGACTTTGATTTTTAACGTGCGTGGCAGCTACTGCTTCTGTATTCTGTATATACCTCTATCAACGCTATGCCGACAATCAGATACCTGGCTGAATCCTGCGTCTGAATTTTATAAAACAACTGATATTGCTCACATATAACTTCGAGATAGAATGGGGCCACCTTTTATCTGGAAACTGTTTTTTTAAATATATCTACACCATGAGTAGTTTTCCCATAACTCTGATGCACATCAGGCAATGAAAAATTATGGTGTTTATACACTCAAAAGACTAATAATTATGGTAACATATTCATAGCCATTAATAAACTGAATAGAAAAAGTTATGATGATACAAGTCAAGGTAAAAGTTTTATGAAATCTCACAGATTGAACCTAAATACCTGAGACCTAGTAGGCCATCTGATCGGAGAGTAGAGAGCCACTCTTCCAACGAAAAATTTTAAAATGTATTCCTGAAACATTTTCGAATAGTGTACCAAAGTTTCGAATTTGTAAAAGCATCAAAACACTGACTATTTTCATATATCGAAAACTTCATCAAATCATAATCATTCAACATGTCCATTTTGATTGATTTTTATCTCGCTTCCATATAAATAGTCTAATACATTATTATTTTTTGTGTTGTTCAATTCATTGATTTTTATTCGAGTAAAAGCGCTCGCACTCTTGCCTTTACAACGTTTTTACTGTCGATTTTTCGATGACGACGGCATTTCAGGGAGCCTCCTCAGTTGCCTCGTAGCTTGATCGTTCCGTCCTGTTCCATTCTTTATACTTTGATAGATGTGTCAAATCCTGGGACAGGTATTGTTGAGGTTTTTAAGATAAATGACTGGCCGGACGAGAAGGCAAAACAATCTCCATTGTTGTGCGTTAATTTACTCTTAGCTTATAGGATAGGAATTCTAGCCCTGTATACCTTTACGTTATGTTTTCGTCATTGCCTTTTGATACAGAAAATGTAATTTCACGCGCATACAGCTGCTGCTTGTTGCTAACTTTATTAAAATACATTTTCATTTCATTTAACTTTTTGACTATATGGCTTACGAACGGTGCAAGTGATAATAAAGTGACTTTGCAAATAATAATAATCAAGTGAAAAAATAAATGATCAGGAAAATAATGTAGATATAGCAATAAAAGAGCCCAAGGAAAGCTATAACTTTTCTCGTGATTGTTTAACAACGCATTCACATGTTGATGTTGATGATATGTTTAAGTTGTTTGCCAAGGAATTTGAACGCAGCTGTTGACTTTATTAAAGTGAATTTATATGACGGCAAAGTTTACATTTTATTTCGTATACGTATAGGACTGGTAAAACTACCAACTCTTCAAGTCCTACATTGTTTGCTTTTAAAAGTTGCTGTTGTTTTTTCTAAGGGTGGTCCTCGTAAAAGGGTAAAACTAAAAATGTTTATAACTCAATGGGGTGACTTTGCTAGTATTATACAGTAGTAAACTCAGGGTGGTCTTAACTTAACTCTTCTGGATCTTATTAACAAATATTATTTATGTAGGTATAAGCATATTAAATATTTCTTTTTAAATTTTATTCTACATCAAGGTGGATTTCGTTCTGGTGTTAATTAAGGTAGGGTTTTTATGACACACGCACAAAAAACATCGAGCGAAATTGTCTGGAGAAAAAAATGCGACGTAATTGGAAATGATTTATCCATACTCGTCGTCCTCGTACCCGTCATACGCTTTGTGCCAGGAAATGGTCCGACCGCGATGATAATAAATCTACCGGATTAAGAATCCATTGTCCGTACTTTATTTATTATAACCATTAACACTAGTAATAATGCATTTGTTATCCTTCAGAGGGTAATATTTTATATGCCGTGTCAGCGGTAGCACATGTGCACGACTCTCTTCACATACTTCGTACCCTCCCGGTGTCATGACAATGTACGAATTTCTAGGTTGTTTACGTTTACCAGAGGTGCCTTCGACTTCTCTGCGTGTCTGATTCTGAAACTGGCCTCATATACAGTTTGATACTCGACTCGCTCGTAGCTTTTAGATTAATGGTGTGCGGTGTACCTTTTCCAGCAACTGAATATCTCCAACATAAATCAGCAACAAATATTGCTGCTGCGCTACTGCTCGTTCTATCATTTGTTATGTCGTTTGTTTTCACTCGAAAGTCTCTACCACTACCACTACATAGTACCTAATATCATGCGAATGTATCAGGTTTTGGTGGTTCGAGATAAAAGTTGATTGGTAGCGAATTACATGTTTGAGGCTAGAACATTGTGCAAAACGTAGTTCATTGTCTGGAAATGTCTTTTGTTTAAGCTGTGACATTTTTATGATTCTATTTATTTCCTCTATACGTCTGTACATAATAAATGACATGTTGAATAGATTCAATGTCATGTTGTTGTTTATACACGTGTAATATATAATGCGGGGACTATACAAGTAAATCGTTCATATGTTTTCGAATTATTTTCAAGAAAAGAGATTCCAGGCTTTGTCGTTCGTGTTGTGCAAAATGTGTAGGTGAAACTCGATTTGTATAGTTGCAGCAAGATTGCATTATCTTCGTTAAATGCTTTTACAAACACCTTAAAGTCATCAATCAAATAACAAACATTTCAATAATAAATTTTCCACTTATACAACGACAACATACAGATTTAATATGATAGCTGTTGTATTTTCGATTATTTATGTGTTTGTGTGTGAAACGGTAGTTATATAGGATTATGGTTGTGTCGATATCGAAACGTCGGACAAAAATCTTTTTTAACGAACGAGCACGGGATACATTTATTATTTTCTTTTCATTTCATCTGCTCGAATGATTTGTGTCGGCGTTGGGGTCTGTCGACTAAAGGGCCGTATAAACTTGATATAGGGCTCTGATAAATTAAAAACGTGCACTCAAATCGCTCTCCCCTTCGTCGTGTTATGTCGAGTTATGAAATCGAAACAGTGTCATAAACATTGGAAAACAATAATTCGTACTACGTACGGTCCTATATACGGACAAACATTCCTTTTCTGTCCCGAACCGAAAAGCCATAACAGTAACTCATAAACGCGGCGCGCAAATATCAGGGCTCGAATTTCGTTCGCGCCGAGTACTATTGCTCATAAAAAACATTCTGCCATAGTTGGTATAGAAACGAAAAGGGAAATAAAGAAATGAAGCACTCGCTACAACAATCATACAAAAAATGTACGAGAAATTCGACTCTCTCAAGCTGAAACCTTAAAGCCCAAATGTTTGAACTTCTTCTATTTTCATATTCTGAATCTTTAGTAGAGTATACATAGTTTCAGCTCTTAGTATGTGTATAGAAAAAAGAGCCATTCTATTATAGTACTTCATTTTGGTGACTGTCTTTCTTTCTGCATGCTTGCGCTATTTTACGGTTTTTTGAAATGGAAGGGCCCCATCGGGACAGCTAAACAAACATAAAAATGTCACTTTGAACGCTTTTTATATAAAAACATATTGCTATTAAATTACGACACACGGATATAAAATATGTCTACATATAGAGCATGGTTTCATGCGGCCAGAACGTACAAGAAGCTGCCCGGCCCGACCGATCCCTTCATTCATAACATTTAAATCACCATGCACAAAATGGGCCATAAATTCAGTATGCATAATACAATACCGTCGATGCCATCAAAGATATTCACCATATATATTTTATTTTCAACAGTACTTTTCAAAATGATAAATACATACCTACCTACCTACGACTTCACGCAGAAGTTTATAAACGATAACTAAAAAGTTTTCATAAAACGTTTTGTTGATACGGTAAAAAAAACAGTTAATGAATGTGAATATTTGCGAAATAAAATTATCAATTAAAGGATTTCCATTGCTGGGTGATCGTTGTTTTTGCCGGTTAACTATGCAGTGGAGACGGCGTGGTTCTTCGGAATCTGTGTAAAATGTCTGTAAATGGGCGCCACTCTAATTTCAACGTGGCAGAGACACGGTGTGTAGTTTATACCTACAATCAAATCGGGTTATTAATACCATTTATTAACTTCCGAAACATACACAAAAGAAATTTACGACTTGCTTATAGGCCAAATGTAATCCGCGGTATCAATCCTTATAACTAAGCACACGCTAACAGCCACATCGCGTTACTACGCCTGTTTAAAAATCTGTATATGACAATCAGGTCCAAATCAAAATATCATCACGATTCACGTAGTTGAATCGAGACGCAAACGTATACTGAGATATCAGACACTATAACATTTGTGTCACAATTTCAAACCAAAATGAAGAGGGGTCAAGTTCACGTTATCCCGGCCGGGAAGACAAAAGTATCATTCGGCATTACACCATCACATCAAAAACGACTTTTTCGGATTCGTGGGGGATGTCAAAATCTCGTCCAGGAAGATTTCGCCTGAACACATTACTTTCTTTCGGTATTTTGGTCGGAATAGTATAACAAGAAATATACAAACTGGTAAATAATAATTAAATAAAATCAAAAACAACATTTATCATTGTTTTTGCAAGGTCGGTGGAGACCGTTTTGTAAGTAAAGGTTAATTTTAATCTAAAAAATATTGCTATTGATTTAATTAATATTATCGATAGACACTTTGATTACAAAAACTTATTATTTATTTATAGCAGACATTTATTAAGATATTTTATAAATTATGGCGTTATTTATCATGCATTTTAATAACAATTTTTTTTTCTCTTCGCATATACGTCGTATTATTTATTAGCAACTTGTAGAGCTGTAAAACATATTGCTCAATTAAAATTACAAGTAAAATTAAATAGTATACATTCACGAGCGCTCACGTCAATAAATAATTAAATTGATTTATTGTTAAGCAGCTTACACAAATACGATTTAATTATATTACGATATTACTAAATTTTGTGAAAGTATTAAGTGGATATTCATGCTGGGCATACTTAATGGAGAATTGAACAAGTCCATATACAATATACGACACTAAGAGTGAACGGGGGATTTGTTTTGCTAACTTTTGTGGGCGTTATTTGCTAAATGAAGTTGTAAACAAATAAAATTTATCGCTCTATTGCCATTTTACATTTTACATTTTCCAAATCAATTTGGAATCAAATTTCTATTACCGCAAAGATAAGGAAGAATTATGGGATTTTTTAGAATTTTTATGTCAGCAATAAAATTTTCGTAAGTAATAAAAATTATTGGTACCACTTGTTCATAGTTAATTTAATTGAAAAATTGCATGCGGCGTTGCAAAGCATATAATGGCATGTTCAATTGAAATATTGAAAATGAATAATTTCAAATGCAAATAAAAATACAATTTTTTTCTATGGAAACATTCAAATTTTAAATTTTTTTCTTTGATCTTTTATTACTTTTGTTGGAAAACATTTTCATGAACTTTATGTGTGCATGTCAATGTCGATTGCACTTTTGTCGGCATTGTGCTAAAAGGAGCTAGACGCCTATAAAATTATTTGTAAATAGGGGATAATTATAGTTATAGTGTTTTTTTTTCACCGAGGGTGTGTTAAACTGTAAATTACTGTCGACCGGCGCCAAGAGACTTGTTAAATGCAAAGCAACCAAGTCGAACTTTAACAAACACATGAATATTGTGTTTGACTGATGCAAAGAGAGATATTAATGAAAATAGGTAGTAAACTTGCTCATTCTTTATTATGTTTTTAATTAACTCTTATATACACACGTACGCTCCCACCTAGAAACATTAACACAAAAAAGCTGTGAGTTTGAAGTGTAGAAATAATTTTCAGAGATATCGACAAGACGCCACCGTTATTGTTTTCAGTTTACTTATTTTATTAAAACTCCGCCGCTGGTAGTCATGTATGGCTAGCAAGCAATGTCCGCAGTATTACCAGTTATTGGCTGTTAACCCATGCACTCTAATGGACCGAACACGTACAGTGTGTTTCATTATGTTTACATAACAAGCCGTTGTTGTAATTGCTGTGGACATGAATCCAGTCGTGAAAAATAACTTAACCAAGAGAGCAAACAGTTATTAGAGTCTATTATTAACACCCTGATCTAGAAATAGCGTCTGAACGAAATGTAGTAAAGCCATGCCGGGACATGCCATCATGAACATAACTGACTGTGAGCAACTGAAGGAAGTATGTAGGAAGTGCAAGAAAGAAGAATAAAACGAGACGGTTTGCTCATTTTCAACTGAACCGTCTGATATGCGGTATATAAAAATGCCACACGTTTTCTGATTGTGCAGTACTTTTGCAACAACTTTAACATTGCTGCCGAGCTCACTTGCTCTTGCTCTTGATCTTCTACTACTTTTCTCCAATGATGAATACTACTAGCAATATGGTAACGCTATTTCAAAAGCGAACTCTATATAAACTGAAATAAACGTTCGCTTTATGTTTGAATCGCTGCCGCTGAATTTATGACTTCAATATATTTGTATGGAAAGCAATTTTGCGCGAAGAAGCTTTTCCCGCCCTAACGCGCTGCCAGCAATAGTTTGCACCGATAATAGAAACATATTACCCTCTCACGACTTCAACGACTCGTTTTGCCATTACACTAAGGCTGCTTTATGGTGTTAATGCGCTCTATTACGCTCGCGCCCGATGAATTACGTTACGTGGCTTGAAACAATCGTATATTTTGTTTATAATCCAACACCACACACGTAAGCACGTGCTAATATA
Organism: Liometoxenus newtonarum; assembly: GCA_030264535.1. Lineage (NCBI taxonomy): Eukaryota > Metazoa > Arthropoda > Insecta > Coleoptera > Staphylinidae > Liometoxenus > Liometoxenus newtonarum. The sequence goes on from JARJEB010026705.1 coordinate 27,090, forward strand.
CTTATACACTTGACTATAGTGCATGTGTGCATCTTTTTATTAAACTTTCCATTTTCGAAATGCGTCATTTGTGAAATACCATCTTGTTGTAGTATCGTTATGTGAGTAAGTCATGCGTGCGTATCGGGTTATGGCTTCGGGGGTAAAGAGTGCAAATGGAAAACAAATTGCATTACACACAGTTTGGTGCCTCAATCAATTTCTCATTAATTGCGAAAAGCAATTTTCCATGATTGCCGGTGTTACCTAAATGTAATTGGATTTTTATTGCGTTCCTTCATCATGCGCAAGTTAATGGTGATCTTAAAATAATCATTGAGCGTCATACCACTATTTCAATTGGTTGCAATTTAATTCCGCAGCAAGGTTGCCAACATTTTGTGCAGAAAATATAAAATGAAATTTCACAAATGCGTATATCTTTTATATTTTTATCTATTTGCATTCATAATATACCAATTAGGGTACCCAATGTAGTTAATTATAAAGTATGAAAATAAAGCATTTCATGGTGTGGTTTTATAATGTTCCCTTGCAATAACTAGTTGCATAAAGTAAAATTGACGCATGCGCATTGCGCTTCGAATTCTACAAGGAAATTGTAATCGTCGTTTGAAAAATTTCATATTCTTTTAAATATGCCTTTCTTGATTTTGCTGGTAGTATTTTATTTATACTTTTTGCTGCCTTCACGAATATCGGGGGGAGTCTAACTTAAATCATTCTCCATTATAAATGTTATTAAATTCACTGATTTCTGTCATTTTCAAACGTCGACCATTTTGAGCAACGCAATTTGGGTTGCCTCCCATACACTTTAAAAATGAATTTTTTATTTGCTTTGTCCATTTTAATTTTATTTACCTACAGTTAAAATTACCTATAGTTAAAATAGTATAAGTAATTCATGCTTTAAGACGCATTATTAAACTTGTCCATTGGAAAACTCGCCTACGGCTCTTTTTCTAAACTTGGACCCGGTTTTATAATATATAGCGTCTTAAAACCCTCTTTAATCTAAGTAATTGTTACTAAATAGTTTGTTTAAATTAACATACGCTTGTATAATGAAAAAACGAACGAAAAATTAATGCATGATTGAACTCCCAGCATGTACAAAAAAAATGCGCATAATAAACCCTTTGATGTTATTTTAAGACAAAAATCATTATCCTGACCCGGGTTGAATTCGATTAGATTGGAAATTAATTTAAGGGGTAAAACTTTGCATGATTAGACGTTATTCGTATCCAAATAACTAATTCAAACACTTTCAGTCAGCAGTTACGTATCTAGCATTCAAATAAATTACATCCAAGTACCCGGCTCGGTACGAAACAATACAAATAAATCGATTGTATTGGATTGTAATTATTCAGTAAGGTCAGACGATACTAATTTGGTAGTAAAATGGTTTCTCAATGAGGATCCTGTCTATCAGTGGATACCACCGAAAAGGCCGCAAAGTCTTGGAGCTCTTAAAGATCGCGTCGATATCAATTTCACCGTGAGTAACGATAATAAAATGGCATATCGAGCGATGAAAATTTTAAATCCCACAACGGATATTGCTGGTACCTACAAATGTTCCGTTTCGACATTCGCTGATGAAGATTTTAGCGAAAAAAATATGGTTGTTTTCGGTACTGCTTAAATTTAATTTTTAACAATATATTAATAACTTCGAAATCTTTACTTAATTCGTTTATAAATTTAGAACCGGAAAGGGCTTTGACCATGATGGAAACTATACCCAAAGATGGAAAAGTCAATTTTACTTGTGTGGCTTCGGAAGCGTATCCGAAACCCAAAGTTTCATTATTTCGTGATCGAAAAGACGACGTAATCAATAAGTATGTGTATTAAGGAGACCACACACGCTCCGGAAATCCTCTGAGTTAAAACTGTGCAGTCCTGGCCTTCGAAGTCTTAAACTAAACTGACCTGAATTGACTTATTCAGTCCGCGACTGAAGGACTGTTCAGTTATTCAGAATCATTTTTCAATTCCAATCTGGCCGTCTGAACAGTCCAGAAATCTGCTCAGTTTTTATCACACACGCTCAGGACTGAACAGTTTTTCCTCAGAGGTTTTCCGGAGCGTGTATGGGCTCTTTACGTTAAAATTACTTGATTTGGTTTTTACCTATAGAAATCCGTTGGAACCAATTGAATGGGATACAGTACGTCACGAAGACGGACGTTTTACTACTTTTACGACAGCTACTGCCAAAGTAATAGATCTGTATCCGGAAGACTTAATTAATTGTGAACTACGTATACCTTCAACTGGTTATGTGAAGCGCAAATCGTTGGTTTACTTTCCACTTGGTTAGTATCACCTATGGAAATGGTTCATCTCAGGAAACAATGCGTGGTTTCGTATTTTTATTTTTTAGTTTGAATTTAACGAACGACTGCATTGGTTCCCAAAATGAACGGTCTTCTAGTTCATATTGACTTTAATTAAAAATCGAAATGTGAAATTAAGTTTGGCAACAAACTTAATTTTGAATTTCGAAGTCGTAAGATAATTAAAAAGGACAGCAAATCTTATATTTTATCGGATTTGCATATAATGATGGTAATTTTGCAGATATGACGCAACATAACGCAGCTCCAAGAACTGTTTTAACATTTGCTTCATGTTTCCTTGTAATTCCCATCATCAGTATTGTCATGTCACTACATAAAAATCCATAAAAACAAACTTACATGATGGTAGATAACAGAGGAAATAAAATTTATAAACAAATCAAATTTTAAACTGTTCAATATATTCAGTTTCTAACGGATGAAATTCAGGGCCAGCAATAATCAATGAATGCAATGGTCCTCCTAAGTCAACTTCACTCATTTGTTGCAAACTTCCAGCAACAATTTGTTGATCTTCACTGCCCACTCGTGCCAAACCAACACACAATGCATCTTTACGCAAACCACTTTCTCTTCTATCGATGATTTGCAACAATTGCTCCGCTGCTTCCATCACAGTCATAAATTTCGGTGGCATATATTCACGTTTTTTCTTTGTCAAGCTTTCTAAAGTTGGTTCCTTAACTTTGATATCTGAAAATGGTCAACATCAGTGACACTAAGGATCGCACGTAGATAAAAATCTCACCTAATAAACATAATGTATGTAATTTTCGTTCGAAGTTTGATACAATCTTATCGTAAAAACTATCGGGTTCCCATGTTTCTGTCCAATAAGGTATTGAAATAGTTTCCCCAAAGGTGTACAACTGCAAACCACAGCAGCCCGCAGCGTTTAGAATCGATGCGTTATGTATGACTTGGTATTTGATCCCTTTTTGTTGTGCTCGCAGTATCAAATCAGTATGTGTTGTTGCTCCAAATGGATCACCGACTACCAAAAATGCGATGTCTTCAGTTTCAGAACCTGATAAGATATCATCGGCCGCTTGTTCCACTAGGTCTCTATCAGCTACTATTAATTCGCGGCCGTAAAACGTCTCCTATCAGGATAAATATGGTTATTTTAGCTTTCAATTTATTAATTTTTTGATTATTTTGAATTTTATTTTATAGATTTAAGGTTATCTTACCAATGCTGCTGTACCGCATGTTAAAATCGAGGTGTAGGATTCTAAATACACTCGTGAACATTTCCTAACTATTTCTAAACCTTTTACTGTAATGTCTTTACAGTCACCTAGGCCTAATCCTATTATGAAGAACATTTTCCGTTCAACATTTAAGACAAAGTATGCTTTTAAATTATTAAAATCAAATGGAGTCAGTGGACGTCTGTCGAATCTTGAGTCTGCTGTACTGTCTGTAGAAAGAGTGGAATGTTGGAACAGTGGACAGAGTGGAAGTGGAAGTAACACTGCACTACACTACACCTGTGATTAATGACTTTCGATTTGATTCAAGGAACTACGAATAGCTCCATTGAAACTGCTCCAGTACAATCCAAGCCAAATAGAACAATGTTTAACTGTACTGGGCGCTCCGTGGATCAAATCGAAAGCCACAATTGACTGCACTACAGTGAAGCGTTTGGCAACAATGCAACATCTCAAATTAGAGGTTTTTGCATTGATGTGGTTTTTGGATTAGTTTTGAAACCGTTGTGTACATCCGAATATACCCGAGCGTAGTAATACAGTGCTTCTAAACAAACATGAGCCAAGGTAGTGTGGCCAAAGAAGTGAACTAATTTACATGTTTGCAGAACCAATCGAGAGTTAAATTTGGATGCAGCCAAATAATAAATAATAAAATAAACTACTGGTGAACTGTATCATAATTTATATCAAAACTAATTTGATTTTAAGTATCTAATTTTATATGTTCAAAATTTACGCGTATTTATATTTTCATAAGCTGCGTTTTCAATTTATTACACTGTTGTACACTAGTGTAGGCAGTGTACCCGGCACTGACCCGCTCTTCGTTTTTCAACTCGGTGTGTACTTAGTGTAGGTTCAGTGCAACTATTTCAGACCGTCTCGAAGAAGTCGTGGAGCAAATCAGTGCAGTATGTATATGTCTATTATAGGTTATTGCGTTTTGTGTTTGTGTTTTGTGTGCACCACAAATTAACGACTTGTTCCATTTATTCCGCCCTACACATACACTACACTTGCACTTGTCAAACAGCTGATCTGCACTGACAGCTACACTAGTCCGCCACTAGTGTAACACTAGTGTAATAAATGGAAAAAGCTATTAGTCTCGATAGCCGAACGCAGCTTTACTTGTTGCGTTGAGAACATCGGGTATATTCGGAAGTACACAACGGTTTCAAAACCAATGCAAAAATTGCTTGGTTACACAGGTGATTTTCGTTTTCATTTACTTTACGATAAATCGCAACCATTTGGTTGTACAAAATCAAAGTTTGTCAAAACATACAGCACGTTAATAAGATGAGTTCCTTATTAATGAGATGCAGTGTCCTGTCCAGATGCCCTTCAATAAAATTGTAAGCAAATTCTGTAAATAAAATTTGTACACTTCATGGTAAACATTTGTCTTCACTGTTTAGGTCAATTGCATCTTTTACAACAACAACAGCTAAATTTGTTGAAAATGAACCTTTGCAAAAAAGTAAGGACGTGGCATTATTAAAGCCTGAAGACGCTGAGAAAAAGAAAAGAATGCAAGGTTACATAACAGTCAAAGGACCTGTATGTATTTTCACTAGGTATTTAAATTGCTTTCGTTCATTTTTTTACTTTTTAGAGTAATATTGCTGCAATTAGCGGAATTCCCGAAGAACACATCAAAACGCGAACGGTTCGTATTTTCGAACCCGTAAAGAATTGCATGCAAAGTGGCACTGATAACATTGGCTTTTGGGAAATGGAGTTCGATAATCGAGAACGTTGGGAGAATCCTTTGATGGGATGGTGCTCAACGTAAGTATTAGACTATAATATATAATCTCACCTTATTAGTTACATGCTTTCATTAGTGGTGATCCAATGTCGAATATGAAATTGGAGTTTGTTTCCAAGGAGGAAGCTATTTCACATTGTGAAAAAAATGGTTGGAAATATTTTATTGATGCAACAACGCAAAAGCCACCAAGAGCCAAGTCATATGCGGGAAACTTTAGCTGGAACAAACGTACACGCACTTCTACCAAGTAAATTAATATAATTTAGGGAGCACTTCGAAAAAATGTAAATTACAACTGAAAATTGAATAAGCCAGAAACCACATTCAAATGTAGAGGGCACTATGTTGCCGATGTAATACAATAAAATTATCGTTAATAATTAAAAATTAACAATCTCCCTCATACTTCCGATTGAAAAATATCCCAGATTTGAATATTTTTTTGTACAGGCTCAATAGAACAATCCAATACCTTTGACAGAGGTGAGAAAAATAGCTGTCATAGTGGCATCAATTGAGCATTTAAGAACAGCTGATATGTCTGGGAGGCATTATATCTTCATTTCACTCCACCACAAATTATTAGACTATTGCGTATTCATTTCCACTTATGCAGTTTGCCTCCCAGACAAATGACATTGACAGCGTCCTTAAATGCTCTATTGAGATTGATTGACCGAACCCATAGACATATTAAGGATAGACAGAGCGTGCTTATATGTCGCCGTCTGTTTTGTTTAGTTTTGACTGGATAGGAAAGCAACAGAGGACAAATCAGTGCTTTAGGATAGATACAGGGGGTTTACGGAAACTAAACTCGATTGGCATTCGCGCCCGAGAACAACACTATGCTGCAATTCTCACCGAATAGTGTGGTTTTCGGGCGCTGCTCAAATGCCAATTGAATTTAGTTTCCGTAAACCCCTAAAGAAAACATTTGTTTTTACTTTCCCCTGGCGCTGATGGAAAAGTGGCAAAAATAAAAATTTGCTTTAGCGCATTTGATATTCAGCGCCAGGGGAAAATAATCATAGCTGCCAATGCTCTGTCTATCCGTACTATATCTATGGATTGACCATATTTTTGACAACTGTCAAAAGTAATGGATTCTTCCATTTTATATATCGTGTTGAATTCAAATTTAAAAGCTCATTACTTTCTAAATTCAATTAATTAATTATAATTACATACTAAAATCAGTTTCAATATAATCATCATCTAAACTTAATTTATATAATAAATTAACAATCTAATTATTTATTATTTTTTTAAATTATGGTTGCGATTTCTTTTTTCCCTTTAAAATATTGAATTTATGTTTTTTATTAATTAATATGTGAGTATCGTAATCGTAAGTATTATTTATCGACATATTTAATAATTCAAAAATTTCAAAGGCAATCTAGGCAAATCGATTCGTAATTAATTCATTAATTATAGCACTACCAACAATTTATCGCATTCAAAACGATATTTACGATATTTAATTACAATTATAATTATTATAATAATCATATTTATATATGTATACTGATTATTGATAATATTTAGTATCAATATCAATGAAAATCAAATAATAGCCAACGGAATTATTTTAGGTATATGCATTTTGTTGTTAAATCTTTTTAAACGTTTTTTCTTTTGCTACAACTCACTTGCATATATATATATTCCTAATTATTTAATTTATGTACATTATTAAAATATTTTGGCATAAAATTTTAATGATTTATGTTGTTTAAAATTGTGTTTGTTAAATCACAAGACAATCGTTAAACTATTATAACAACAAAATCCCTCAATAATTATAACAATAACAATAAATTATTTGATAAAAGAAGTAAAATATTTAAATTTAATTTCAATATCACATTTTAAATGTAAAATTATTCACTCATGTTTTTCAAAAACAAATTATTATGAGTAAAAATTTCTTGATTCTTGGGCATCTTGTGTTTGCCCCTTTTTGATTTTTTTTTTCGTTAAATATTTACATACTTAATTAAAATTTTAATTACGATTTTAATTATCTTGGCAAAGAAAGAGTAAACTAAACATAAATTCATAATTAAAAAGCTCTAGTTCAATTTCAATTATATTCTTTGATGATTGATTAGGCATTACGTTTAAAAATCGTTATTATTTTTTGAAGCAGCAACGACTGGCGCACAATAGCAAATTATTTTCAATATGTACATTTAATTAATAAGTATTCCTGGAATTTTACTTCATCAATTAATTGATTTGTTATTATTAATTTGTTAACATTAATATAAATTTACTTCTATTGCCTATTTATAGATAAATTCATTTTAAAATGTTCAATTTCATTAAATTTTTTTGTATTTTTTTTTAACTGTTTTTACATTTTGCTATCTTTCATTTTTTCTATGTATAGGCCATAATTAATATTCACGAATCGTAAATCGTAATAATTTAATTTTTACTCGACATATTTAAATGTTTGTTATTTCGTAAATATTGTCAATGAATTATTTATATGCGTTTATTTGTAGGCGCAAAAGCTTATCTCAAGAAAGTAATAAACAATAAATTTTCTCTTATTTCTTTACTCTTCTTTAAAATGTAAGCTGATAATTAAATATTTTTATATTTTCATTTAATTTGGTCTTATTTATTAAGAATAAAGTGAAGCAAATTGTTAAGCGATTCAAAGTCGAAAGCACGATATGTCCATTTCTTTTCATTCATTTAAAATTGTTCTGATTTATTCTGATTTATCTTTATCTAAATATTTCATATCTAATTTATTTAATTTCTTTTCGAATTTAGGTAATTCGATAGAAGCTATATAATTTATTTCTAAATTTCATGATTGTACGAATTTTCCAATAAGTGTTTTTGTTCCTTGTTTCATTTTTGTTTGTGTCATTTTTGTTTATAGTAAGTTAAGTAGATAAGTAAAGAAATAGTATTTTAATTTAAGTGAAATCAGCTAATTATTCTAAAATTCTTGTAACGCTAGCTAACTAAGTATTAGTTAACTTTAACTATTTCACGTTTCTCTTAGTAATTGACTTAGAATGAGATTGAATCAATTGAAATTTACATCATTGTTCATTTTTCATAATAAAATTTAAACATTTTTTGTTAATTAAATATTATTTCTACTGGAATTGATACTTTTTTTCTGTTTTTCGATCGCCATCTTTTCGCATAAGTAATATTTTTAAATATGAATACACTAATCGTCGACTAATAATTACAATCTTAAAAAATCACCTTGTCTTTTTTTGCAGTTTGCTGCTTAAAATTTATATGTTTCTTGTAATAAGTATGTACATTATCGTTTTCCCCTTTCTTTAATTAATTAGAATTAATCACTTTACCATTTTTGTTTGCATTATTTAATGTTATTCAATTCATTGAATATAAAATTTAAAAATCGTTACCGTTTGACGGAATCGATGAAAATTAAATGAATGAATTTAAGCATTTAAGTATTTATTTATTTAATTTTCGTGTCTTGCTAAAACTAGTGACTAGGATCTTTTAAATGTAAATTTATCTTTGTTTTTCTTTTTAGATTTATCATTTAAGCTATAGTTTTATAAATTTAACATTTGCGACATATTTACGTGCATTTGTCTAACTTGCTTTTTTTTTATATGTACATTTTTATTTAACTATTCTGAATATATAACGTTAATTGGTTGTTTTGTGTGATTTTTAATAATTGCAATTTGTTCATTTGTTCTTATTTAGGTAGTTAGGGGACTGTTTTTTTACTGAGATCAGCTACTACGTCTTTGCGTATCGGGATTAGTTGCGTAACTGTCCGGAATAACAATTTGAAAATCAGAAACGCTTTCGGAGCGTTGCGCTACAACAGGAATGGGCCGTACAATAGGCACATTTTCATCATCAACATCATCATCATCAGCATCATCTTCATGGTTGTACTCTTCACTTTCCCTATGAACTAACACTTGAACAACGGTGGCTTCGCTCTGCTGCCGCAATAACGGTGGCCGACTAGGGGAATCTGGCGACGCCTCGGTCACTAAAATACTAACATCAGTGCCGTGTTTCGGATCATTGAAAGAAGAGACATTAGAGTCTTTTGCATTTTGATCAGCACCTGCTTTAGTTTTGAACGATCGCTTGCGTCGTATGATGCTACCGCGCTTCGGTTTCGTCGGCTCATCGATGGTGGTCGGCTGAAGACTCTGCGATGTGCCGCTCGGCTTCAATGAGCTTGAGCGCTTTGCTGTCGGCGGAGATGCCGAGTCGTCGGATGGTGGTGTCTCGACGGCGTCCTGATGACGCAGGAAGAACGGAAAGTTGCAGATGCTGCGGCGTCTAGGTTGATTAGATGATAAGGATGTGTTCGGCGTTGTCGCCTCTGGGGTCGCCCCACTGATCTTGATGCTGACATCGGCGGATTCGCGCGACATATCCAACTCCTCCGGGTCCATATTCGCAGCGCTGGAAAGCAGCAGCAGCGGCAAGTTCAGCCACGGACCACCCAATTCGCTTAGGTCGCTCGCGTCTGAGGCCCGAGAGGACTTGCGAGAGGAAGCGCGACTCCCTCGATGAACATGCAAGAACGCCGAGAGGCGACCCTTCCAATCACCTGGCGACGATGTTTGCGTTTGTTCATCTTCCACGTCCTGCTCAGCTTCCAGTTCCTGCTTACGTCTAAACACACAACATATCATTATTTTTATATTCATAGATACAACGCACGAATCTTCTCACACGTACTTTAAATAATCCCTGAAAGCCCTTTGCAGCAACCTCGCGGCTTTCTCTTGCCGCTTCCAGATGCGAGTCGACGATACAATCTCCAATTCTTTACGTGTTGGAAATTGCTTTTTGAACTTAACATCCATTTGGTCTTGCAACTTTAATAAAAACAACGCATGAATTTCAAGTAAAATTGAATAAATCGTTTTATACTAATCAGTGATGGGATTTGCACCGGGTGTAAACGTTTATGCACCCAATGCACCAATTAGGTGCATTCAGTGGAATCAGATGCAAATAATTTTAAGGTTATGGCACCCTCACAAGGTGCAAAGTTTTGATTTGCAGCCGGTGCAAACTTTTGATTTGCAGCCGGTGCAAATCGGCTTCCCATCACTGATATTAATCCTACCTGTCTGAAATTATCAGTTTCTTCCACATGGCCGAGCACATGCTTAACGAGTGAGTGTAGGATGTCCAAACAATGAATTTTATTCCCCTTAGCAATTGGTAAATTGAAACTAACGAGTGCCACCGTATTCGGCTTTGAGATCCCTAAAGGCGGGTCTAAAGAAGCAATGAAATCAGACAATTGTGAGAATCTTATAAATTGGGTCGCGTGCGGATCGTATCTGGAAAACACACGTAAAATTTAAATTAACGACAAGTTCATCAATCGTTCGCAAATATATATAAATCGGTATGTTATAAACATCAATGTGTCCGTCCCTATTATACGTGTGTGTGTGTTTGTGTGTGTGTTTTGTTTGGTTGATTACTAAGTAATATTATTATTACATTTTTGGTTTATATTTTTAAATATATATAGGTAATTGCGTGAGATTTCATTTGCGTGCACGTTTGTTGGTTGAAAATTAAAATGAATATTGCACCTTACCATGACTTTATAAATTATTTAAACTTTAGAAATTTCCTGTTGAATAAATCGTATTAAAATTTCAATCAATAATTATATAATATGGTCACTTTCATGCAATGAAAGCTTTTCTAAAGACTATAAAGCCTAAAGCTGTCAAAGTGCACTTTTCAAAAAAGCTCAAAATGTTAGAGAAAAATTATTTTAGATACTAAACTAATCACACAAGTTTTTACAAACGCACCAGCAGGCCTTTCTTATAACATTTTCACTGACTGTATGTAGAGTCAAGAAAAAAAATCATGTGGTGAAGCAATATCTTAACCTTTTGGGTAGCCTACTGGAGCACTTTAAGAGTGTGAATAGATAAGATATCTTAGAGTGTAAAAAATTTCCCAAAAAAAGACACACTAAAACGCTACTACAAATGAAATCTTTAGAATGATACGATTCCCATCTACCTACTATAAAAAATATAGATACAACTCTTATTTGGAAAATTACTTGGAAAAAAGTTATATCCCGAGATAAGTAGAAAATTGCTTCATCAATAGCAGTAAATCAAATATTTTTATATATAGTCAATACTTTAGAATTCTAAGGATAGAAGAATATAATTAGTTAGTATACAGGGTGTGTATATGTATATTCGTGAAACAGCTTCTGCTAGTGTTCTTCGCTTTAGACAATTCTGAAGGGAAAATCAAACTGAAACCCTAAAATGTAGACTATCCAAAGAACACGCACAGACTAGTGGCGCGAGACTGGAGTTTATTTCAAATTTCGTGCCTTTTAGGCGCAACAGAATATGTCGATTTGGTGTAATCCGCTTCCGTCCCCTGGCTGCATGCCCCACGCGAATAAATCGACTTTAATGTTCCCTCTATTCTTTCTATCTCTATGGATCAGCTAAAATCTGTTGTAAGGGCGCCAAATGCAAATTTGTTATTCTTATAAACAAGAAAAGGGAAAACTTGATTAGCTAATACAAAATAAGCTTTGAAAATAATCAAAACACGCTGTTTT
>JARJEB010026711.1:0-11986 GCA_030264535.1 Liometoxenus newtonarum
AATTTTATTCACTTCGGTGTTCGGAAGCAAACAAAAGTTCTTTCTATCCTTAGCGGATTCTACATAGCCTTTGGCAACATTCCATCTTTGCCCTTTGTAAATAGTTTGATTGGACTCATAAGTGCCGTTTAATAAGGGTCCTTCATTAACTGTGTTAACCTGATATCCCAAATCTGCAACAGCTCCAAGGAACATGTCTCTTACGGGCGATTGCGCGATATAATTAGACTTTTGCATATGCCCCGTAGTGGGGCTTTCTACGGCATCTAGCTTTTTAAAGTATTTTTTCATATTTGCGGAACCCCAATTTGGATTGCCCATCTTCTCCCAAGAATCATAGTCGCGATCGTGACCTTCGCACCATATCATCCCATTTATTCCACTACTGCCACTAACCATCTTCCCCCGAGGATAATTGCACTTCCCATCGATAAATCCCAAGCAGTTTTTGTTATTTGGTAAAGTTTGGTACTTCCAGTCTTCGTAGGTCTTTTGCAGGGCATAAAACGTGAGTGGCACCTAAATAAAACCAAACAATTACTTATTGTGATTTTCTATGTAAACAATTTTGGCATCGGTGGACTGGACATTATCCACACCAATTTGTCCATATGAATATCGGAAAAGCTAACAGCAAATTTATACATAGGTTGGCATTATACATGTTTGTATACATATATGAAGCATATTTTTATTATTTTCTAATAGATTGGTGGAAATGTTTGAACATCATTTCTATATGACCCGATGCAAAATTATAACAGGGACCCAGCCCATTTCCCCTTGATTCTCAAGTGAACTGGATGGACCAATCCCACAACTTCCGTGTGTGCAAAACGGGAATGGGAAATCCGATGTCTCATCATATCACAATTGCAAAGCATTTGCGAAATAATACGAAATCATATACCTATCATTTATTTATCGTTGGGGCCCCGCTGCGTCACACATGAACTATTTGCAATCCGAAATAAAATATATAAAATAAAATTCACGTTCTTTGTTTGGGCTATTTTATCTCTTAGTTAAAATTCCCGTTTTTATCTCGCCGTTTAATAATGTAAACAAGATTTATTTAATAATTTAATTAAAAACTTTGAAGTTGACTGCAACTTTGTTATTTTAGATGGAACACTGAAAGGACTACTATTAAATTGATATAAATTTAATTTCCTGTTTCACATTTTGGAGTCTTGTAATGTAAGTACATAGAGGTCACGCATTTAAAGAAACTAGATGACAGGATGCGCACAGTCGTTCAACGTTTCGCGCGCATCCCTTAAAAGCGCTCGCTCCGCGAATTGTTAATTAATTTTCTAGGATTACAATATCTTACGACATTAATAGCACGAAAAGAATGACAAAATCATACAATTTTAACTTAACACCCACACTTCTCAAAATCTCAAAATTTGTAATTTGTAAATTCCGCAAAAAAATGAAGGGGTGCTAGGTATTTGAAAAATATGATTTATGCGTGTTTCTAAATAGTCATTATTAAAGTGTGAATGAGGCAACTAACAAATCTATGGCCATCAGGAAAATAAGTATTCATCCTTGGCTCTCTATTACACAATCATAAAGATTGTATTATCCAGTTTCATAAATTATTAAAATATGATTTTTTTGTCAATGATTCCATTTCCGATTTTTGAAATATAATTACAGCAGTAGAAGCAGATAGAGTGGGGAAAGCTCTTTCAGAAAATGTAATACTTAATATATGGGGTGTTCTATTTAAAATAACAAAGTTGCAGTCAACTTTCGGTATAACCGGAAGTGCAATCAAAGTGAAAATATTTAACTTAAATAGACCCTTATTGTGCTAAACCTACAAAGGAAAAAAAAATATATACATATACAGAGTGTTTCCCTTTGGTATGAAATAGTTTGATTACGTTTAAAGGGTTAGAGAAAAATGCTACTTTTTTGAACCGTATCTCGTAAAATATTTTCAAGTATACAGGGTGTCCCATAAAAACACTACCTACATCAACTTTTTTTGTTTTAAATAGCGCCCCCTAATTTTGTCTTCATTTTTGAATACTGCTTAAAATTTGGAATGGTCTGATACTCCATAGTCGACCTTTTGTAACCGTTGGCCCGCCATTTTAACAATTATGCAAAAATGTCATTTGCAAAAAATTAATTACTCAGAAACGGTAAGAGATAGCAAGTTGCGATTTTCTCAGCTTTTTAAGGCATTTATGAAATTTTGAGGTGAGCCGCACGACAAATCTTCATCTTTTTCTCTATTTTCATGGGAGAATAAAATTTTGTTGAGCTGCCACATGAATATATCACTCTCTGTTGTTCAGATGATCAAATAGTATTCTCTTATTAATTTAAGTTTTCATTTTGAAATAATTAAACCAAACCAAAAACTCAAGTGATACGTAAGTGATCCACCTATTGAGGTGGATCACTTTTGAAGTGAAGGGGTTGGGATCCGATGTTAGGACACAGTGACTCGATAACGAAATGAAAGCTCCTAAGGTATCCGATCATTGATCGGATCAGTTTGCGTAAATGCTTTTAGAGGAAGAAACGGGCTTTCTTTCTCTTGGTCCAGGGGTCGGCAGACTTTCCAGTGAGAAGAGCCATGTTGTGGAGAAAACATGAAAACGAAGATATCAGAGAGCCAATTTTTATTTAAAACTTAGTTAGAGAACGCGGTGACCAAAAAAAAAACCTCTCAAGTCTCAAATTTTCAAAGAGCCGCAAACGCTATGCAAAGAGCCGCATGCGGCTCGCAAGCCGCGGTCTGCCGACCCATGGTATAGTGGAACTAGTTATTAAAATGCTATGGGTTGTGGTGCCAAACTGAGCTTACTTCAGCAGTATTCATTAGGTCCAGAGTCCAGTTGCACAATGCCGTGACAAATACTTAAACTTTCACAGTAACTTATACAGAGTGACTAAAAATGAATGATATCGACATCGTTCTAAACTTACTATATATTTATAAATTATTTACTGTCAGTCATTCATTCCTGATCTCTCTGTACATCAGTGAAAAACTCGAAGCATTGTTCCTATACATACATACATATAGGTACTATTCCTAGATTTGATTATTTGAGAGTTCGAGAGTTTCAGTTGAGAATCGAGTAGAAATAGTGAATTGCTTTTAATATATCTTTTTGTTAACGCCCTAGAGTACTCCTGGTGCTGTGTGCGCTTTCTTCCAACCGGCCCGCCACAAAACCTCTTAGTCATTGTCATTCATAGAATGGGATCTTATCTTATCAACTAGAAATTGAGCATACTCACTTGCCGTGCCGCGTCCCAATTTCAAAATTGCTGGATCTGAGTGGTGAGTGGGAGAAAAAGGGAGGAAGAAAGAAAGCATTTTGATGCTCTAAATGTTTTGAGGGTTAGAAAAAATTGCACTAAGTAGGTTTTTAAAGTTTCCGAAATAGTTTAAGGCGATACATATAAAAAGAAAATAAAACGACGACGATTTCGAAAAAATAAGGTAAAAGAAAATGAATATGTTGTAGTTTTTTTTTCCGGGCATATTCTTTGTTCGGATGCAATACATAGGCGTACCCCCAAAATGTCTACGCAATAAGAATTTGCTTGGAATTGAGAAAAAAAATTTGAAAATTTGATAGCCCTCGTTCAATAATTGAACAACTCTGAGAAAAATTCTTGCGGACTCCCTGGATGTAAATGTGATTAATATAAAGAGAATAAGACTTGTAATAATCGAGATTTTTCTTCCGTGCATATTCTTTGCTCGGATGCAATACATAGACGTACCCCCAAAATGTCTACGCAATAAGAATTTGCTTGGAATTGAGAAAAAAAATTTGAAAATTTGATAGCCCTCGTTCAATAATTGAACACCTCTGAGAAAAATTCTTGCGGATATAAAGAAAATAAGACTTGTAATAATCGAGATAAATGACTGACGTCCGTGCGATGAATATAGGATTATTAACGATTCTTCGGACAGATTCGAACAGAATCTGTCCGAAGAGTCGTTATTAATCCTATACTTGTAATAATTTAATGTTAATAATTTCATTTTCTTTTAAGCATTTTTTTTTTGGTTTCATAAATAAAAAAAGGAAAATCAACGTTATAACTTTCTTCGCTAAACTATAAAAGATCCTTTAGTTTGCCTTTCATTGAAATCGCCTTGAATGGTTTTAAAAATAAAGGATGAATCACGTTAACATTATACATTTATATCTTGCATCCACTACAGTTTTTTAAAAATACATTTCCATTTCGCACATTTATTTCCACGTAGCAGTGTAGGACAGTCACTCGAAGATGCTCCTATTGCTGCTACACCAGATGCATTATTCAACTGGCGTTTTGTTACGTTTATCCATCCATGCTCGACTCCTGTCCTTCTCATTCCTTCAAAGGCAAGTACACAATACATCCATTTTTAGTAGCAATATGCGATGCTTGATGCTTGAATGTTAGTCATGGCTTTGTTGTTGTTGTTGGTGAAACAGAACACAGTTTCAGGATAACTCGACGGTTTGGGCCTTGGTGGTATTATCAAGGCATAACGTTCGAATTATGCGACAAATCACCGTGGCTTACAATCGGCTGCATTGCTCTAATAGCTATACTCCGATGGGCTACAATACTGATGCGCGAGTTGTGGGTGATTGCTGGGTGATGCTGATGGTGGCAGAAAGGGGGCGTAACACGCGCCCGATAGCGAGATACAATGTGTAAGTGGAAGATTTTCAGATATACACGTTGAATGATGGCTGGGATTTGGTTAGATTTCCTCTCCATTTTTCAGAATACTTGGTGGTGCTGTGTTTTGAATACAAATTTGAGAAAGAAAAAAAAACAGTAAAATGTTAAAAATGGAAAGATATATACTGATATCGAATCAAGCATAGGCGTGCGCACAGGGGGTGCCGGGCAAACCCTAATGTTTTAAGATTTAACTCTTAACACTTTATTATTGACGCAATGCCAAATCAGCTGACTTTGCCCTCTTAGGATGTTGTAGATGGCGCAACAGTAGAGGCGGCAAAAATTAATTTGAATCTAGAATATCAGTTACAATTTAAGTATGTGCACACTCTATGGAATCAAGTTGATTTGATATGCTTTATTTTCTAGTTGCACGGCTAATTTATGTTTTTTTTTTGCACATTTTATGCAACAGAAGTTCTCTAATAACTAACTATCTACAAAACTGTTAATTTTTGTTTTCTTTATATAACAGTATGATACTTCCATCTCCTTTCTCGTTATATTTTCCATTTAATAATAAACAATTGTTGTTTGGGTTGCATACGTTTTGAGATTGTTGGCCGCGTGCTTGTCGATGTGTCAAACGCATAACGTCAAACAGGAGGTTACGTTTGACGTTTGACTCTGCGTTCAAGCAACATTAGTGATTAGGTGATATAAAAATTGGCGTATTGTCTCTAAAATGATTGTAGTTGTGGAAAAAATAGTGTTCGTAACTCTTTGTGTGTTATCTCGCTCGTTTTATTACTCTCACTCGCTTCGCTTTGTTATTGTTTTGATAATAACAATTATGAATTTTTGAGTTTTTGAATTGTTTAAATGGTTTGATTTCCACCAGACCTGCAGCAGCAATCACTGTAATACTAACACTTTTATTACATAGTTGTAAAATACTCGAATGTGAAAATGTTAAATGGGTTATATCCCGGTTGTGCGTTTCACGTGTGTACTTCGGTTGCACAGAGCACAGTTAGTTGAAAGTTATAGTAACAAGTTGCAAGACTAGACGTGCTGATGCATCGTTTAGTTGAAAATTGCATTCGGTACTCTATTTTTAACAAAAGAAAAGAATCTGGAGATTGTAACACTTTCATTGTTCGCCATTATTGTGTATGACATTGGAGTGTTCCATTGCAGGCTGCACTATACAAAGGAATAAAAGACATTACCAAAATGTCAAGCAGGATTATGGAAACTTTCAAAATTACGAAAAATTACACTTTTTATGACAACAAGGAAATCGTACTGTTATAAATGAATTGTATTTGCGATTTCGGCGAAGCAACCACGAAGCAATTGAAGCAGTATCCAGAATCCGGTTCGAAGGACCAAAATGTATTTGCGACTTTGGCAAATTTGTAACATGCGCCTTGAGGCAACCACATTCGATAAGCAATTGTTTATTTATTTATTTTGCATGTTAAAACTGGTCATTTTTGACCAACCATTAATTTAAATCTAGTTACATCTTATTCTAAGCCCTATGACAATTGCTTTACGTCCGCCATGATGCAACTTTGACGCAATACAATAAAAGAAATTCATACGACAAATATGATGAGAAAAGTATTTTAAAAGGGAGAAAATTACTAAAGAATCGACCTACCCCTTGACTAATAGATATAGTCTAAAGATCATCCAAGAATATTCAGAATCCGGTTCGAAGGACCAAAATGTATTTGCGACTTTGGCAAATTTGTAACATGCACCTTGAGGCAACCACATTCGATAAGCAATTGTTTATTTATTTATTTTGCATGTTAAAACTGGTCATTTTTGACCAACCATTAATTTAAATCTAGTTACATCTTATTCTAGGCCCTAAGGCAATTGCTTTACGTCCGCCATGATGCAACTTTGACGCAATACAATAAGATAAGAAATTCATACGACAAATATGATGAGAATAGTATTTTAAAAGGGAGAAAATGACTAAAGAATCGACCTACCCCCTGACTAATAGATATAGTCTAAAGATCATCCAAGAATATTCAGAATCCGGTTCGAAGGACCAAATTGCATTTGCGACTTCGGCAAACATGTACTTTGTTCTATTTGTTCTCTTAGATTTCAAGTGAATATTTACAATAAAAATGTTCTAGGCTAGGGCATCCATTAACAATTGATAAGAAATAACCAATTTCCAGACCACGCCATAGGCAACACAATTTACAAAGTATTTGATCGCAACACGAATAAACAAAAAGGTATTTTCTTTATAAATTTAACTTGTGTTCTGTGTTCTGGTCTATATCGCAAAAAATATATCTAATTCTCTTATCACCAAGTATTAAGCGCAAAATACATAATTCGAGTCGAGTGTGTGAAAATCACACAAAGGACGCTTACCTATATTGTTTGCTATTTTAAAATCTATATATAGAAAGGTTTTCCATTGTATTGTATTGTTTGGAGTTGGACTATAGATACTTGGTGGCGGTGGTTAAGCGCTTGCTGACGTGGTGCGTTGCAGAATAAGGAAGTAAGTGCCGATGCCGTCTCCGCCGTTGTCGGTGCGGTGCGGCAACGGCAACTGCTGCGGTTCGTATTTCCTCGTTTCGAACATTAACATTCCGTACTTGCCAGTATGGGGAATTTTGATTTCAGATTCTAATCACTATAATAACTTTTGCTTTTTTTATATGTGATTTTCGAGTTTTAACTAACCACGCGGGCACGATTATTGCAAAATTAAGACAACAGACAAAAAGAAGACTAGACCAATAGCAATTAAACAAAATACAAATTTAAACTTTCTGTAAGAATTTACTTTTTTCGTCCTAATCTGTGTACTTTAAATCGCACCTACATGGTGATCAAAAATATATGACATCCTGTACAAGTTACGCCAATAATTCAGAAATAGGCCCAAAATGTCCTGCTCATGAAATACTCACAGGTCACTGCCAATCGGATGTCATTAATTTTTGACCACTCTGCAAACTTTAAGGATGTGTGAGATGCCGCTACCACCACTCCACTGCTGATACTTGTACTACGAAACGAAACGGTATGCCGAAGCCGAAGCGAAGAGGTGTGGCACTTTGAATCGTATAGTAGTAGTCCACTCAACGAGATGGCGCCATGGTGTGCGGTTTGGCGATATTGCTTTAGCAGCGGCACGTTGTCTCTTACCATCACCAATCACGGGACGAATGCAATGAAAAGGTTCCATTCGAAGATGACTGTGCCACCTAACGGGCGCTCTCCCAAAAACTTATTGATCTCTGCATTCTTTTACAATTTTCATCAGAATGCGAGTGAGATAACAAATCGCAAATTTTTGAACGCAGCACATTAATTTCCTATTATTAAACCGACAAAATACTTTGTTTTTCTTGTTTACCGATTTATTTAATTTAAGTAAGTTTGTTAAGTTGAAATAAGAAAAATTCTTTGATATATTAATGTGGAGCACTGCGGACTTTTTTTTTATGGCACAAGAGCAATTGGTTTAGTTTCCTCTGAGTTCTGAGTTTCCCAATCATAGGCGCCGACTTATGGGTAGCAAGGGGGGAGAAGCAACCCACATACATATTATTTTCGTGAACTGTCAAAAGACGTCAGTGTGCAACAACAACACATACAATTTTCCAAAGTCGCCACCTATGTTCCCAATAGTCCCAATAATAGCAGAGGAAGGACCACTACGTGGAAAGTAGAAAGCTAGAATTGCAAGGAACAAGGAACAGTTCGTTTGAAGGTTGTAAACATACGGCAACGGCAATAGTAAATTATCAACTGGACAGTGTGCACCATATGTCCTTGCAATATTTGCCATTATTAGAAATTTATGCCGATCGAAGTGTTCCATACATTTTAGATTACTAACTAAATAAGAAAGAACACTACAAATCTGCAAAATACAAAATTTATTGCTTTCTTTTATTTGAATGTTGTTTCCAGGCACGTAGTCAGGAATTTTGTTCGGACGAGGCTGAGGTGAAAAAAATTTAACAACGTCATACTTTTTCTTTCGGGTACATTCAGTTTTTCTGAATTTTAGGGCATTTCGGGTTGGGGGGGGGGTTTAGCCTCTAAACCCCCTCTCTGCCTACGTCCCTGGTTGTTTCACTTGATAATACAAAAATTCGGTGTGGAACACTACACAATTTTCCTCTATGGTATTATAAAAATAATTAAATTGAAAAAAAAACCACTTTCAAACTTAATCGCGCGAACGTCACTTATTTGAAAGTATATTATAAAGAATTACGAACCAGGTCATCTCTTAAGTGCACTGAACATCGTTTGCCCGGAATTTTGTTCAAAGCACACATACATACACACACACACACACACACACACACACACACACACAATAGAATTTTACGGATTCACTTTTAGGATTCGTGCAGATTTGTTGACAATCTAAGGAAAATTATTAATTTCAATACTTTTCGTTAAAAAATACACTAGTTTATTGCAATAGAGGACTGACTTTAGTATATTTCGTGTTGTGTTTGTGTTGAAAGTTGAAGTTACACAACCCTTCAAACGTAGGACAAACAAAGTAGGTATACAAAGCACAGTTTGACTTGATAGTTTCTGCCACCGCCACCCTTCGCCGCCGCCCTATAATACCTAATTCCACAGCCCCTGTATCTTTTCTATAGGAATGCGTAACTAAAACCAAAACTAAACACTTTAACTCTTCGATTCGCATCTCAACGACTGAGCGACATCGTGTTGAAGTTGAACGTTGAATGTGCCTGTCAACTAACTTGAACGTCGCCGAGTATTTACAATACCAGCCGACATTTAATAACCCCTGTCTGGCACTCTTCATGAACTACTCGGCTTTAATTGCTCAAGTTTCTCGTTTTACTTGATACAACATCTATACTTGTACCACCAGAGAGAGAGAGAGAGAGAGAGAGACGATGTTCAAACACCATTAAGAAGATGTATGTGCTTCACCCACCTATTCTTGAACCGTATAACTGTCACGTTCCGCAACCCTTGAAGTTTAAACGCTACGAACTTAGATGTCAAAATTTACCCTTCTCTTTTCTTCTTTGTATATGTGACGAAATTATAAAATTTTAAATTTTTAAGTATCTTCTATTGAAATTATCATTCCTTCTATTATAACCTAACCCAGCGTTTCTCAAACTTTCGTATTTCGCGCCCCTCTTTTTGACCTTCAATAATTCTGCGCCCCCCCTGCATAAAATAGAAGAAAGGCACTTGACTGAAATTTTTATTGGTGACCAAAAAAAAAAAAAGCTCTCAAGTCTTAATAAAGCGAGCAGTAGCGAGCGCACCTAGTGCAGTGAGGTGACCAAAAAAAAAAATCTAAAACTTCAAAATAATTTCTGATACTTTGATTTTGTGATTTTGTTCATTTATTTCGTTTATTCTACGCCCCACACTTTAAGAAACGCTTACCTAACCTAACTTCATGTCTATTCAGGTTCAGAAAAGCGTTCACACGAAAACTGATGCATTTTCGTTTTTCAATTTGTTTTAATTAAAAAAAAAATGCTTGTAGCTTTCTAATTCAAATCACAAGTTGAAAGCGTCGTCATGCATCTCGTTGATTAATCGTTGAGATTTCCGTTTTTTCTTTTTTTTTTCTTATAAAACTTGAAAGAAGAAATGTTGCATTGCATGCAAGTCCTCACCGATTCGACCTTAAAATGTGAAGGGGTTTATTTTCATTTGCATTGTAATTGCTTTAAAAGACGACAAAGCTCTTTACAAACGCAACGAATTTAGAAAACTAAACTAATCGAAAGTATTTTTGCAGCTCCTTTATTCTACTTGCTTGGTAGGTAATTATTCTAATCCTGATTTTAAAGGAAGTGCTTTTGTGATGATTGTGTTGAGTCGCATCTGCGCTGAGGCTGAGAAGAATTTCAGATCTATTGGTTTTGTTTTTTCCTTTCTTTTACTAATCTAGATGTTTTTTCGACTTGTTACAGGACACAGTATGGCCCCAGCACACCGGCACACCTCAGGGAGAAGTCTTGTTCTGTCGATCCTCTGCCTCCAAGCCATATGTCTTCAAGTCACCAGTGGTAAGTACAATGTACAATAGTATATTATTATATGAGCGATTATGATAGCCATTACTCACGAAGATGATATTTGACATCTCTGACATCTACCGATAAGTAGGGTTAGGCGTCAGTCTCGTAAATAGAAACCAAACACAATAATAATGGCGTACACTACACGCAGGTACGTTATTAGAGCACAGAAAAACAGCAGGCGCGGTTCCGAGTAAATAGGTTACGAAGAAAAAGACACGAATGCCAAACGAGAGAAAACGTCTGACTGGTTGCCTACAGTGAGCAGCTACCTTTGTCTCAGTATCAAAACGAAAGAAAGAAGAAATTTTTACCCGCGGCGACGAAATTATCACTACTTATTCGGTTTCTCCTGGATATAATAAGTTTTCCATTTTCTTATACATATAAGTAGGTATAGCCGAATGAAAACTTTCTTCATTGAGTTTTGTGCTTGCGCTTGACAACTCCGTTCGTTCCTAATGGGTATTTACTTCGTTCCTTGTCCTTGTTCTTCGAGTTGTTGCAATCTATAGCGATGTCCTTTGCAGTGAGTTTCTTTGTATATGTATAGTTCGTCTGTATCGATTGAGATTGAAAATACCCCATAATTTACGAATTGAAAAGCCCAATCAAACTATCCGAACTAAACGAAACTTATACCAAAAAGCAAACAAAGTGTCGAAAACGCTGAGAACGCAAGAGTATTAACTCCAACTCAGTAATAGCGTTGACTGACAAATATGAGAAGACTGGCCACTCTACGAACGTAAGTGAAGCCTTAAATAAGACTTGGGAGGCGTGACCAACGTACACCCCAAGTTGAAAGAAATGTAAAAATGCCAAAGCGACACGGCAGCGCCGACTGGTAGCAAAAATCATGTGGGCAAAGGGGTCGCGGGACGCGGTCGGCATTGAAAATTTTAGTTTACACGGAGTTGCCAGTCTTGTTGTTCCTTAGTCAATGGTAATAGTAATAGGACAGATAGAACATTTTCATGTTTTCTTTTCGTAAGTTTAGTTAACTTTTCACATACTAGTACAGCAACAATAAAAATATAGAAAACTGAAAACTAACTGAAAATTTATAGCAAATTTTGTTGGTTTACAATTTGCCAGTCAGGCATTTGTGGTGGATGTAATAGTGTTGACTGACAAATATGAGAAGACTTAAATAAGACTTGGGAGGCGTACCAACGTACGCTCCAAGTTGAAAGAAATGTAAAAATGCAAAA
>JARJEB010026712.1:0-10490 GCA_030264535.1 Liometoxenus newtonarum
TCCTCGATGCACCTATTTGGTGGTTGGCGCTGGAATAAGCAATCCAGTGAATCCAGCAACGTAGAGCTAGCTAGAGGGTAGCTGTAAGTTAGACAAGACAAGATACAAGACTAAAAACAGCGACTGACTAGTGAGTAGTGACTATGGAACTATAATTAGAGTTTTAAAAGTACCGAATACCGAAAAAGTAACGAAATACCTACTCTTCGATTACCGGATACATTCGTTACTTTCACCAGTAACGAATACAAACGTAACGAATACATTTTTAAATGAATACCCGTGTACACAGAGTTCTTTCGAGTAACGGATAGTTACTATTCGCCCATCACTAGCTAGTATAGTCAATTAAAGTGATTTTTGTCGGCGCCATCTTGGTCACCTGTTTCTCATATCAGTGCCCTCGTAAACATTTTGTAGATTTAATACCTGAATGCAAACAGGTGTCGGGCTCACAGATCGAGTGACGTCGAGTCGTGTCACGTCATGTGCCGTCGAATGAATTTCAAACACGCTGATATATAGCAACGTCGAGTAGTTTAAACTTCCAAACAAGTTTGACTTTTTGCTTTTAAGCTCGATCACACTTGACGTGCGCTTGCGCACTTCAATACCAAATTACTAATTTAAGATTTATAACCCAACTTTTTGCTTTCAAAAAAACATAAATATCACTTGACAGCGTTCGTTTCAGTCAGACCGGACACAAAACTTCAGCGAAAATTACACGACGCGACAACACTTCGTCTGTGGGCCCGCCGCCTTACTATTGCTAAGAAAGTGAGCAATATGGTCGCCATTTGTTAATTCATAAGATCACCGTATGGTGCGTTAGCGTCTTCTTAAGTAAAAATTCATAGGTTATTTTTAGTAACCACTCTAGTACATATTAAACTCTGCTTTAATTACTTTGTTTGCTTTTTAAGTCTGTAGACCTCGCTTAATTATTTAATTATAAGGATGAATCAATAACATATTGACATTTTTGTTCATTTATTAACTAATTGATTGACTTTAAACTTTTGGAAAGTGGATCGGGATCAGTCACGCAAGCTGAAACATCTTTATTACATACTTTATATACATTAATTTCGTTGGCAAAACACAATAAACTACTGACGCTTGTAAACGCTTGAAACATGTTCGCTTTGGAGATGTGAGCGCTTAGAAATTGATTCATAGTGCTACAGAACGCTCAGAATCCAAAGCGAACAATAAAAAATAGTGCAATACTCTGGATTCCGGAACATGAAATTGTGACAGCCGACAGATTCCGCTCTACGAATTTTCTCTTTCCATCTGCTGAGTTGCCAAACTTACTTCATGACTTTTGCTTGGAACAAACCTATAACCTTGCATGCGCCATTTCAAAGTAGCAAGGAGACAAGGCTGTAAATCAAATAATTATTATTGAGAAATCACTTAGCATCCGCACTCATGTAATAAAATCTAATTAATAATGTTGATCAAACATAAATTGCCTGTTAACTATTGTTGATTGATTGTTGATTTATATTAATGCATGTTCATCATTTTTTGCTAGACTTGGGTTCGTATCAAGCGCCTTCGGATTCGTTTGAGCAGTTCATGGACGACGATCAGTCCCAGGAACTTAAACTCGTCTACGCCTAGCCGGCCTAGGTCTAATAATTACCATATAACAAACCATCAAAAACTTTTTCACGCACGGAAACACAAATATAATAAACATCTCGAATTAACCGTATAATAATTGCGAATATACGCGATAGACTATTAGAGAGGGATAAAAATAATAGTGTAGATCTAGTCAAACTGTCAAATTGAAACGAAATCATTTTTGAAAACTGCTTTACTTACAATTAATTACAGGGTACACACACACACAAATTGAATGAACGCATTTATCACGAAATTATGATGTTATTTTCTCGCACCGCGACTGAAGGTATGATAAACGAATTTTGCTAATCATTTTATATTGCATATCATGAATATCTTTTTTGTAATCGTAATCATAGCAGCTTACCTTATATTGTAATTTGAAATTTATATGTATATAGGATTAAATTTATTACAGCTGCTTTCGATATACCACTTTAAATGACTACAAACTTCTTAAAAAAAAAAGTACAAAGTTAATGGAGATGTTCCACGTTTCGTCACGATGACGTCACGCAGCTGACGGTATGCACCGCCAAGGCTTCAATTGCCTTCGTGTGCAAACGAAAATACGAACTCGACCGAATTCAATTGGAGGTGTTCCAATTGTACGCCATACTGGTCCGGATCAGCTGTTCCATTGGAAGGTCAAATAGGTCATCCGGCGGACATGCAACATCCTCATAGTTACTACAAGTTTTGTGGTATATCGAAAGCACCTAATGTGCATGTTATCATTTTGTTTGTCATTGTTATAATCAGTAGACTTTGATTTATTTAATTTTAAATATATTTTGTTCAAGTTCAAGCACTACACAAAGAGAGTTCAAATCAGATCTCAATTAATTGATTTGATAAAGAATAATTTTATTAATGTGGCATTGAATTGTAAATTTGTTTATTAGGAAAACATTCCATTCATTCGTCTAAATCTTAACTGAAAGTAATGATAATTTAAAATTAATTTTGGTGATAAAAATGGTAATTATAAGTAGGATATTTACTTATGACTTATGAAAACAACAATTGGGTAATTATGACCTAAAAGGACCGGTGCATGTACTTTGATTTGCTATTACTATTATATGTATTGATTGAATAGTTTATAGTTTTGTTAAGATAATTAAAAGGTTGCATTTTAATTATGCTCACAATGATTACAAGCATGAGTATTGATTGATTTGCTTTTATCAGGGACGTAATTATTTCCCCCCATCATTGTCCCATCAATGTCCGATCATTTATTCTAATAAGTGTCCGAATAAATGACCGAACATTTTTGGATATTAATCATTAGACATTTTTTTCAAATCAAGACCATTATAGGACACTTAGACACCATTCTTTTACTATTTTTTTTGAAAACTTGAAACAATTCGCTATCTCTGGCACAAACCAGAATATTTCCATCACACATCTCTAAAAAAATTCCATCAGTGTTTTATAATATTGTTTTCTTTTTGGGTAAATCACACATTTTTTCAAAATTATAATCTGCAAATTAATTAAAAATCCGCTTTGGATTTTCCCGATTGGTATTTCTGCGGCTCATCATTCACGATTCCACATAAAATTCATTCTCCATTATAAATGTTTTAAATTCACTGATTTCTCGTTAATCGTTATTTTTAAACACTGCTACTGTCACATTCAAACGTCGACGATTATGAGCAACGCAATTTGGGTTGCCTACCATACACTTTACAGTATTTTTTATTTTCTTTGTCCAAACTTGGACTCGGTTTTATAATATAGCGTCTTAAAGCTAATTTCAACAATATTTAATCCTAGCTAATCCAAACATCGAAGAGATTACGGTGAGGCAAGGAAGAAACAATTCAAACTGCAAACGGAGCTATAATAGAATAGACTAGGCTAGGAGCCCCTGGAGCAAGTGCAATTTGAATTGGAATTTAATATACTACTGACCCAATAATCCAAATCCAATATCCCCATTATCACCAACTCGTATTTCGTATTAGGTACGTATTAAATCGTTCACTCATTCCATTTCATTTATTCATTCCTGCTGCAGCAAACTATTTTCTAATATTTTTATCTTCTTAATTATCGAACGAATTCAAAATGTTGACTGATTAATTTTCACAATAAATAATGATCAATCTACTGTTAATTAATATTTAAGCATTTAGAGTTATGTATTGTATATTCAAGAGGATTTTATAGTTGTACAAGTGCAACAAATGCAACATGAAGGAAAAGGTAAGAAAGAAAAATGCATTATTATGCAACTAAAGGTGAGCAAATCAACAAATTATTACGTTATTACATAAAACTAACCTTAAAATTGTTCCTGATGTGTCTGGAACGTCGACGATATGATAAAATTGATAAGATAATAAAATTCGAATAGATTTGTGCACAAACTAGAACTAGAGTACTATTAACGACTGCTTCTGTGCTTCATTAGTTTTCGTTTCGTTCTTTTCCTAGTTTTTTTTTTCGTGTACCGTTTCTAATTCGTGCGCTCTTTCACGATTCAATTATTTTCTGAATTCGAATGGCAGATACTTGATAGTTGACTAATAAAACGTACAACTAGAACGTGAACATATTCTACTTTCACGTTTTCGTTTCACCTCAGACCTAACGCCGTGCCCGCCGGACGTGTATGTTTCTTGATGTTGATTTGATATTCCAACTTCATTTACCGCTAGACTCACTGTGCAAGTGTGCAGTGCACTCAGCTGGAAAACATACAGCTCACCTAATAACTAATCTAATGTTGTCCTTCTCTGTGAAGTCTCTGTTAAGTTACAATTGAGAATGTTGAATAAAGAAAGGAACACGCACGGAACACACGCCAGTGACAATCCTTGGATTCGGACACCGAATTGGATGCGTTCAGGTTAGAATGGGTGGTGCCATCTGACTGATTACGGACGGAGTAACCATGAATCATTTCTATACATTTTTTTTGTTAAATTTTCAACTTTTATGCAATACTTTTACAGAACTTTCAATAAATAATTAAGTAATTGAGGCGTTAGACTCACGTTAACGTACACCATGACCTTGCCCCATACGAATACTAACATCCACCGGGGAATTGCGTTCTTGCGATACGTCCATTTCAATTTCCTCTTCGTCTTCTTCGTCGTGAGTTTCTGAGTCGTCATCATCATCATTATCATCTTCATCGTCCTCTTCCTCTTCTTCGTCTAGGTTCTACATGTACATAGTAATAGAAAAAACAAACATGATACGGTTAATAGAATAATGAGTTACATCCCGGATAATGGTCGGTACTCCCTCCAAAAAAAAAACATTATACCTCTGCCTGTGTTTTGCCAATCGGGAGGAGATCAGCATTACGCTGTGATATTGAATTCAACTGTAATCGTTTACAATCATTATTGCAATAAATTCAAGTGTAATTTGCATATTATGTTAACGAACTATACCCAAGCCTGATGTTCCTTTTCTAATTGTGTGACTTCATTTTCGTCGTCACAGGGCTGATCAACGTTTAACCACTCAGTGTCGATTAGCTTTGGTGTTAATTTTGGAAAGAGTGGTATTGCCATTTTCTTTTTTTTTTTTAAATTGATAGAATAATTCAAAATTCTAAAGTGAAATTTTGAAAATGAACAGAAAGAAATTAGGTTATGATGAGAACAAGACTTGAGGTGCTTTCCAATTGAAAGCAAAATGTTTTGAACAGTTACATTTGCACTACCACTCTGCACTACGCTCAACTAAATCGAACTATTACCGTTGATTGCTTTTGAACGGCGGAAGAGCAACAAGAGCGACTTGTTCCGTAGGATTTTTATCAAATCGAACAAGCGCTTGAAGCAGAGAAATATTAAAAATTTAGCACCAGATCTTGAATTTCGTGCTTAAAACTGACAGAAATGACACTATGCTGCCAATCCTTTATACAAAAATCCCCCCCAGCCGGGCCCCTCCCCATTAAAGCCAAGCAATAATGGGACTTTGGTCTAGAGCTAGGCCTGCATCAGCCAATCACAGAAGCGATCCGGAATATGATCATTAAGTTGCCTAGCTTTGCAGTGAGGCACAAGCCTTTTCAAAATTATTTACATAGTGTTTTTGTTGGGAGGGTGTCCTGCGGCAATTAAAAAATAACCCGCACTGGTACAACTACTGAAGGGAATAATTATAAGGGTAAAAGTTATTTTTCCTTTTTTCAGTTTGGATTATAGGTAGGCAACTTAATGCTCATGTTCTGGAACGCTTCCGTGATTGGCTGATGCAGCCCTAGCTGTAGACGCAACTATAATGGGAAAAGTAGACAGAAAATTATGAAAACATGGCTAATAGGGGCAACCAGACATAAAATTATTAATAACAGGGCGAATGTTTTCACAAGTGGTAAATTGTTGTTTTCATTTTTCGTTTCCCAAGTCAAAGGAACAATCTTGATAGGTGTCAAGTAATTTCTAAATGTATCTTCGTGATTTTTTATGTTATATATTTAAATCGAACAGTCAGTAGTCCAAAAAACTAACTTAACCTTGTTTCTGTGCTAATTCTTTAGCCTTAGCCCTTTCCAACTTGGCAACACGCGCAGCCGATTTCGAGCCAAGGATACCACCACCCCAATGACGTCGCAATTCATCGCCACGATCGTTGAAGTTGGTCTTGATGACTTCAATCAACTTGTTGAAGTTGGCCCTATCGCCAGACTCAACCTATAAATGTAAGAAACGCTACAATTAAAAATAATATATGAATAAATTCGTAACAAAAGATACTTTTTTTTATAAGCTGTAAGTCAGGGTTAAAAAGCTCGTTTCATAATTCAACACATTATATCTGAATTTGTATAAATAATAAATTCATCATTTTTATTATTTCAAAAAAGTAGAACAAAAACAAACAAAACAATGTATTTACCTGAGTAAGTGCGACGCATGTGCAAGTCTTACGTCTAGTAAGTAAACCTAAACGTGCCTTGCCCTTGATGATACAATACGGGACACCCATTTTCCTACAAAGAGCTGGCAGGAAGAGAACAAGCTGAAACAAACAAAAATAATTTTAAAAAAATCGTTTTTTTTTTTAAATTTAAAATACAAAATTATTAAATTATCAGTAAAATGTGTCTTCAATGAATCGCTTGCTTCTTGGCGAAACGAAACATTCAGGTGAAGAAATTCGAAAGCATCATATCATTTTTTAGTTGCTCCTGAATACATTTCTTTTTGCTACTTACTTCAATTGGGTCGACGTCATGGGCGATAACGACCAATTGCGCCTTTTTCTGTTCAACCAATCTGGTCACAGTGGTGGTACCAGCACGAACAATGTTTGGTAGCTTAGTTGGGACTTCCTCCTTCTTGGCGACCTTAGCTTCGGCTTTCGCCGTCAATCTTTTCTTCTTTTGCATGGGCGTTTCAGGTCTGTATTTTTGCAATAGCTTGAACAATTGGGAAGCTGCACAAAAAGAAAGTATCCATTCACAAATTAGCAAAATACAAGATTGTGTGGTTTTTTTTTGGCAAATTACAAGCCTCAGAAGTTCATATATGGGTAGATGATAGGTTTTTCATCAAGACCTTTCAGGTAGCAAATACTCGAAACACTGTCATCATGTACAGAAAAGCGAAAAATTGAAATAACGAAATTATTTTGAAAAAATAAAACTTCACCTGTTTGCCTATCTAAAGTCTGCGTGAACTGGTTGATTGGTGGTGGGACTTTCAATCTCTTTTGCAAAACAGCCTTTTGCCTTTGAATGCGAATGTATTTCGGCCATTTCACAAATCTGGACAAGTCACGTACCGGTTGGATATCTTGACCTGTACGAAAAGAAATCGAAATTTTTCGTTATATTTTCAAAACAAAACGATTTTTCGTGCAAAAAATAAGACAAAATCAGTGTTAAAAAGCTCGTCTTTCCATCACCATAGTATTTTGTACTGGTAAATTGTAAATATTCATCATTTTCACTTTGCAAAAACAGTAAATGAATAAAACTAGACTTACCAATGCCAAAGTTACGTGGCCTCTTTTCGAATAAAGGATTAACTACCTTTTTCTGTTCAATTTTCTTAACAGCCAGAGGAGCGGCTGCTACCTTCTTGCCCACCTTCTTCTTGGGCTATAACACCAAAAAAATAAATCAGTGTTTCCCGGTTACGGTACTTGCATTTACAAATTTAACGGTAATCTTTTTCTTTATTCAGTTAATTTCATATTTGTCTCCCCATGTAACTCTAAGAGTAGCAAATACTAACAACTAGTTCATCATGTAAAAGCAACTTGAAATATTGAAAATGTAAACCAAACATAACCTTCAACAATATCACGAATTTCCTTTGGTTTATTTTCTCGTGACTTCAAATTACTTTATTACAAATTATTGGTGCATATCTATATTAGAATTTTCACTGCATTTTGTTACCTAAATACACTTTTAAAACATGTTTACATGCCATGTTGTGGGTTATACCACATGAACGTCGACCGATTCGGCGACGCAGCAGTAATTTCCAATTTTTATAAGTAAAAATATATAATTTGCTAATAATATCTATAAATCTAGATAGTTGAAAGTACTTACTTTCTTTTGTACCATAATGGTAAATTCGTAGACGACGGATGGTCCGTAAAAATATGGATTTACTTTACGTGAACATAAACACGTACGGCCGATGCGAAAACGACCGGAGCGAAGAGAGGGCGGCCATTTCAAGTATTATTTGTATTACTACTTTTTACAGTTTACTTCCATTAGCATTGACAGCTGACAAGCCATGGCCGAACGCCTAGTAAATGAACTAATGAACACGCTCAAGGATTAATAGATGGCGCGTAGTAGCGATTTGTATATGTATGTCGTCCAACCGTCCAAAGAGTGCTCTGAGGTCATCCGACGAAAAGGTTTAAGATATTTGTGTGTGTGGATGCCTAAGTTGAACACTAAAAAAGAAATCTGGATGAAATGTAAAAAGCATATTTATTAACAAAGAAAGATTCTAATAGCCTCAAAGTTGACAAATTTTGCTGAATCGTGTAACATTGGAAGCAAAACATTTGCGACCTGCCAGAATCTGGCCAGAATGTCAAGTTGTCCTTGAGCAAATCTAAGGCTCGCTAACCCAGTAACCTATAATCTTTTCTCCACCACCATTAAAATTTTTGACATTTATGTGTCTCGACTAATTCAATTCAATTGAATTATTTTAATTACGTGGAAATATTCGAATTGGACATCCATCAACAGCATTTAACGTCGGAGACATTTGCAATCGAATGTCTTGTAAATTTGTGTAAGTTGTTTCGACACGAAATGCTTGAAAAAAGTTTGCGGCCAATGTTAATAATGCCATAGTGCCAAACTTTTCACCAATACAATTTCGTTTACCAGCAGAAAATGGAATATATGCGTATTTATGGCGCTTCTTTACCTCTGCCGGTTGAAAACGATCTGGATTGAATGTGTACGGGTCCGCGTAGTATTTCTCTGAATAATGTATATCCAGGACGTTGGCGTGTATTGCACTGTCCTTGGGAAATATGTATTCACCTAAAATTGTTAAAATTAATTGAAAATCTGAAATGTACCTAGCAGTCTAGCACCCTGTATATTCAAAATTATTACTGATTGGTAGCTTAAGTCACTTCCTATAATTCTTATTTGAAACTTGGTGCATTAGTTAACCAATAATAACTAGGGCTTGGATCCGGTAACTAATGTTATTACTTTTGAATTTTCGTTATTTTTTACCGATATGGGAAACTTTAAAAAATTTATTTCATTTACCGGTGACCCATTTACCGGAATTTTAATCATGGCATTTGATATTTCTATGTTAAAATTCATTTATAAAACCAAACGTTTAAATTTTTAATAGTTTTTTAATAATTTTTACCGTTAATTTTTTTAGCGGTAAAAGAGTTACCGGTAATTACCAGAAAATGAGTTACCGGTAATTACCGGTAAAAGAGTTACCGGTAATTACAGGTACTGATTAAAAAATATCGTTATTACTTTATGATACTACCGAAGGTATATATAGGAAAGTATTGGCTTCACCCCGAGTAGATCTCCACCGAATTCGCTTCCCTGAGTCCGAAAAAGTGGTTTTTGGCTTGATGTCCGTGGGTGTGCCTGTGTGATTGTGTGCTGTGTGATTGTGTGTCCGCTGTGAAGAAAATTCCGGGTGAACCAAGCAACGGATCGGAACGAAACTTGGCACAGAGGTTCAGTCCCGTTGCGAGCAGACCTGGTTCGAAGTTCGGCAAAATCGGTCGGTAAAGAAGGGCACTAGGACCCATAACGTAAATGTCAAAATACGAATTACGGCCGAACAAAAAATACGTTCTTGTAGGGAATCGAAATCCTTCCATTTTAACGCCTATAACATTTTCTCTTACGATGCATAGTTTGTGAGTTATTAATTCCTTATTAAGTGTCAAATTTTGTGTATTCTTGTGAACAAAATTCCTGACAAACCGCGCTATAGATAGGGATGAAATTGGTATATGGATAGATGAAATTTTCCGAAGCGAGCGTAAAATTACATTTTACGCACGGTTCGGAAAATTGCATTTAAGCACGGTTCGAAAAATTGCATTTTACGCACGGTTCGGAAATTTAATTTTTACGCTCGGTTTGGAAAATTGCATGTCACTCCCGGTTCGGAAAATTGCATGTTACTCCCGCTTCGGAAAATTGCAATTTACGCACGGTCCGGAAAATTTCGTTTTACGCACGGTTCGGAAAATTGCATTTTACGCACGATTCGGAAAATTGCATTTTACGCACGGTTCGGAAAATTGCATTTTACGCACGGTTCGGAAAATTGCATTTTACGCACGGTTCGAGAAATTGCATTTTACGCACGGCTCGGAAA
>JARJEB010026715.1:0-10344 GCA_030264535.1 Liometoxenus newtonarum
AGATCTCTACCAGAATTTATTTTTTGTTTGACAGTTGAATCGAAATTTATGTTTTGACATTTTGCTAAAAATTCCATAGTGCCCTTCTTTACCAGTCGATTTTGCTCAACTTCGAACCACCTCGTCTGATCTCGGCACCACACCCATGTACCAAGTTTCGTTGCGGTGCATTGCTCCGTTCGGCCGGAATTTTGTTCACAAGAAATTTGACACTTTAGGAATTAATTTCTCACAAACTATGCATCCTACGAGAAAATGTTGTAGATACTAAATTGTACAGAACTCAAAGATCTATAAGAAGATATTTTTTGTTTGAAAGTTGAATGCAATTTATGTTTTGACATTCTACTAAAAATTCCCTAGTGCCCTTCTTTACCTGCCAATTTTGCTCAACTTCGAACCACCTCATCGCGTCTCGGCACTATATCCACTTGCCAAGTTTCATTGCGGTGGGTTGCTCCGGTCGGCCGGAATTTTGTTCACAAGAAATTTGACATTTTAGGAATTAATTTCTCACAAACTATGCATCGTACGAGAATATCTTAGGAACTGAAATGTAGAGAATTACCAGGGCTACAAGAATATATTTTTTGTTTTTACTGATATGCAATATGTATTTATGTTTATTTTGACATTCAACTAAAGTGCCCTTCTTTACCAACTGATTTTTCTCAATTTCACACCAGGTCGGAAGATGGCCGCACCGACGCCGTGTACCAAGTTTGATTCCGATCAGTAGCTTGGTTTGGCTGGAGTCGTGGTGACAGACATACATACACACACACACATACACAACACACACGGACATCAGGCCAAAAACCATTTTTCAGACTCAGGCGAGCGAGATTCGTGGAGATCCGTCGAAATCCCGACATCGACCAAAATGGGTGAATCCAATACTTTCCTATACATACCTTCGGTAGTATCGAAAAGTAAAAATAGTGTTAGCAACTTGTATCATAAGTCATTTTAAACACGACTTAT
Organism: Liometoxenus newtonarum; assembly: GCA_030264535.1. NCBI lineage: Eukaryota > Metazoa > Arthropoda > Insecta > Coleoptera > Staphylinidae > Liometoxenus > Liometoxenus newtonarum. The sequence continues at coordinate 985 of JARJEB010026715.1, forward strand.
GATACATGTTGCTTAAACTACAATCTTCTTCAATGGAAGAAGGTCCCAACATAGTTTCGGTTTAATGATACAGGTGCGTAAAATATAACTGTTTGTGAGAAAAGGATTTTTTAGTTAAGTTACAAACAGGTGAAAATTTAATTTCGAACCTAAATATTGCAATATTACAAATTAAATATTTATGATGGATTTCTCGAAAAAAAATTTTAACAATTATTTCAATGCACCAATCTGTATTACGTAGTAAAATTTAGCTAAGCAATAAATACTGGTGTATAAAATACTGAATCATCTTATTTACTGATGTTTTGCAGAAGTGTAAAATAGGAATAAGTTGTCTGCATAACCTGAAAAAACAAAATAAATTTAATAGTGGTGCTTCAATTAACAACCGTAAGTACTTCATTACCGTAAGAAATAGTTCGTAGCCGCAATACGTGAGAGACCCAGCAGGAATATAAAGTCGTCGTTGACATCTCATGAGAATCATTGACATTATCTTAGCAGTAGCTATATCTCCATCCAGTGGTATTGAATCATATACTACAACTGCTACTTCTTCGCTCTAATATATTCGAATTATGTGATTCATTATGTTACAAAATGTCCACAAACCACAGCATCCAGAATTACATACAAATATTTGAAATCAGTTAAATCTCATTTGCATTTTTAATAAATTTTGAGCATGGAATTCATCGTGCACATTTTTATTCAATTTAATGTTGTCTGTCTGTCCGTCTGTCTGGTTTGTCTGTCTGTCGTTAATATTTCTTCCAGGGATAACGGTATGGAGGAAAGCGGTACGATTTGAACAATCCAAAAACAATCAGCAGCCTGAGAATAGATAAGTTTGATCGGAAAGTCGAAATGTCACAGAAAGTAAGTGCTATCAAAATGATGTCAATATCTTGGCCCCTTTCCGATCAGAATTATATTCACGAAATTCGCAAGGTTTTCCGATACACACCCATACAGATTTATCGCATTATTTGCCCGCTGTGGGGGCATTCGATTTGAAGCCCAATGAACTTCGATCGCAATCTGCTAGAGCGTTTTATTTGAGGCTGACGTTGCTTGTTCCTGAAGTTGCTATGCTCCTTGCTCGATCCGCCCGCTCTATCGAGCGTCAACTCGAATGCCGCGTGTATAATAACTTTCATATAATCTCCCACTATGATTATTTTGCTTTGAAGTAACTTGCAACAAAGGATCGTTCAGATTTCACAATTTAACATGTACGTATATGCATCCAAGAAAAAGGTCAAATTAAGAGTCAATAAATGTAACCTCTCCCATTCCATATCCGAAATTATTAGGACAGAGATAAAGTCACTTCGTCAAAATATAAAAAATTGTGAAAATATTGAATAAACTAAGCTTTAAGCGCTATTATTTAATGGAGTAAGTAACCTACGGGGTTATTATGTGAACTCCGGATAAGTATTCCAGCGTAAATATGTTGCGAATGCGGCTAAATATTAACTCTAAATTTGATGCGCAATGGAAGATTCAGCAAATTTTAGCAATGTAAATAATGCATAGAGGAATCGTTAATCAATGCCACAGGCTCGCAAATTGCTGCGTCAAATTACGTCGCACTTACCTTTGTAATCATTCGTTGACCAATAAAACATGCAATGAACAAAGCAATAATCCACATTGCAAAATCAACAAAGTACGGTACTTCGAAATTATAACTCAAAGTGTAAGTCATCAATCCCAAAACGATTGGTATCCAAGTTGCAAAAATTAGAAAACCATCTTTTGAAAGTTTGAAATATTCATCGTAAAAACTGAAACGGTTTCATTTAAAGTTAATATTTCAATCAATATATTGTAAAAGATTTACACTAAAATACGTTGATGATATTTGGCAGTAAGGACTGCATGTTTCCTTCGACGGTCCCAGTCTTTAATTTTTGAAATTTTTTTTAACATCTCTGTTAAATGTTTCAAATATACAACAATAAATTCTGAGATTTCAAAACAAAACCACAAACAACCAAAGCAAAGGCCCGCCATAATATATCCAGCGGTTATTTGAAAAAATAGGAATATTTTGCGACGCGTCGATGTGATTAATCCTGGAACATATGCATGCACCAATAGACCACAAGACACATCGCTTTGATTGTCACAGTCTTCAAACAACAACATTGTAAAGAGTATTGGGGCTGAAGAGCCAACTATTCTGTATATCCATTTGCAGATTCCACTTGCTATAGCATCACGTATTTCTATACCAACTGGCTTTTCATAATTACGAAAATCTCCCATAGCTTTCAACAATCGTTTTGAACGATCTTGGCTTACGTAGAATGCTAAAATGACTTGAAAACCAGCAAATGAGTACATGATATATGCTATGTCAATTGCTATGGCACTAAATGAAGGTTCATCTGTAGTTACTAAAATTTCACCATTATTCTAAAGTTTTGCAAAAGTAATTATAAAATTACCATAGTAATAAATAACATATGTGAATAATGGCACAATAGCTATGTTCACGTAAGCACATGTGATTAGAAAACATATTTTACTTTTCAATGTTTTATTATTATTTGTCCAAATTTGTAAAACTTTTAAATAACGAAGAATAATTGTTGATAATTCTAACTGATCATTGAATACTTCTTGTACATCAATTTTTCCGACATGTTTTTTAATAAATATTTCCATTTTCAACTGGATTCTTCGAGGAATGTAGTTTACTCCACAGTACCAAAAGCGCCTAATAATTAAACCCCAAAACGCCAAGGTTCCAGTTCCAGCCTTGCAGACGAGCATCAGTTAACAATTTTATGATCTAGAAGAATGTATAGCATGAAGTTCAATTATTTAATGGTTTGAAAGTAATGAGGGTATTAATATTTAACGAAATCATGAAATGGCATAATTTTCAGACAATTGGAGTAATACGATTTAAAATATAAATCAATGTACCTAGATATTTATTATTTATTTATGCCATACAATAGCCATGCATGCTTGCCTCGGTACAACACTAATTATACACTAATATTATTCTTTCGATAATTGTACCGTTTACCGTTGAAATAAATGATATATATTCAAATCATGCAATACAAGAATAATCCTCTTTGTAAAGACAAAAGCGTTCTTGACATGAAATATAATTTATTGTTTAATATATTTTAAACCATGACTGTTAAGAAAAATCCAGCTATTAAAAGGTACAGATAATTTTCAAATTTAGTTAAGTATTGATATCGTGATGAAATAGAAAAATAGAAAAATCGGAGCGTGAAATTCACCCCGCACAACTTTCCGACTATACCGGGTGCCTATTTTAACTCATACATTAAATGTTTTTTAACTTGCTTAGTAGATAGAGACCTGAAAATTGCAGAATGTTGGTTTAGTAGAAAGATCTATGCATGTAAAATATTTTCACCTTGATTCCGCTTCCGGTTATACCGGAAGTTGACTGCAACTTTGTTGTTTTAAATGGAATATGCTAAAATCCGGCACTATCATAATGTAATAAAATACTTACAAGCAATAATATAAACAAGTATTAAAAGAAGCATTTTCATTCCAAAATTTGTTAAAAAGTAGAGAGAGTAGTACATTTATTAAAACGTACTAGTGTAGTTTCATTTTAAACAAAAATGATTATGCGAAAGAATAAAAACGTACTGGTTGCAGGTTTGTGTGAGCTGTGAGTGTACTAAAGAAGCAATTGTACTGCGCACTTTAATTATAATGCTAAAATCCAACAAGCTATACTAGTGGAAATTTAACCACCGCACAACTTTCCAATCATCGGAATTTTGGTAGGAAAGCGGTAATGCCATTGATTAGGTACATTTTGATAGAATTAGTTTCACGATCGGAATGTGCCACGAAGTCGTACTGTACATTGCCGGAGGGGCTGCGGTGGTCGAGTGTTCAGTCACGATACTCTCCCACCGCCAGACCATGGGTTCGAATCCCATCCGGGCGAGAGCTTCCTTTCACGGATTTCTCTCGTGTGGGAGCCATGGATGTTGTGGTCGTTACAAATTACTAACGTCAGGAGATGCACAAAGGGGCAAACTAAGTGGCCTAGGTGCTGTGGCGTAATTCATACTCCTCAAAACAATCTACAATCTACATGGTCGGAAAGTTGTACTGTGCGTATCGAACCCCGTTTCCTCATTATATTCTGATATAGAGTTCTTTGAGGGCTGAATCATCGACCACCATATGCCATAGCTCTGCTTAGCCGTTCTTTTGTTTTCTTTATGGTAATTTGAAAAATGGCAAAATCAAACACATACGAACTAAATATATTATCGTGATGCGTGTTAGAAACCAAATGAGAATTACTGTTTAGTATTTTCTTGTTGTGATGCTTTGGTAGTTCTCTCGCTGTTGCAACACAAATTTAATCAATTACGAAGACCCATATAACTTTGTTTTTTTTAATACCATCTCCATAATCTTATTACTTAATAATTAAGTTCTCTAGATCTCTCATTGGAATGTTTTATACTTAATTGTAATATATTTTTTCATATGTGAGTTAAAATTCTAAATGGTACGATTTTGTTTTTATGTTCCTGTTCTGCGATATAGTAGGGCTGCAATTTATTTTTACTTAAAATTTATTTATCATTATTTTAATTTCTAAACTATAAATATTAGATATGAAATTAGACAGAAATTGATATTTACTTTAAACAAATTATAAATACTCTGAATGCTCAAATAGTGTCAATGCATTTTTAAAGCTGGGGCTCCAATTTTTGACAGTTACAACTTGAATTTCGTCGGCAATGAAAGAATAAATGTATAATAAATATATAATAAAAGAAATTCAATCCGAATTTATTATCATGTTCAACATTTTTGTACTGTGCTAATGAACATAATTTTTATTCATGATTTATTTATTATTCCTTCCATTGAGATATGTAAGTTTTAATAATAAAGTTTGGTTTGGTTATTTCATTTATTATGCTTTCCCCTTTATTGGACTTGAATAAATTACTCTGATTCAATTAACGCTACGCATAATTTCCAAGCATAATTTCGCCTATGTAAAGGTATCAACAGGCTTTCGCCAACCTTAAAGGATTAATGCAGTCAACGTAAGTAAGGGATCTAGGAAGATTCACCGAAAAGCAATGCACCGAATGCAATTCACCGAATGCAGTTCACCGAATCTCTATTCACCGAATCCACAAATCTTCGAAAGAAAAAAATCTATTTGTAGAAAAATGCTCTTGCCTGATTTTCTGAATAGAATATTGTTTTCTTAATATTTACAGACAGCACATATGTGAATCTGACCATTTTTGGGTCGGAAATAAACTTCTTAATTCTAGTGTCTTATGGCTAAGTACCTTTAAATGATCTGTTTAAAATGTATTAAATGATGCTAAACTAGTCAAAAGACTAAAAGAATAAACATATGGTCCCAATAGTTGCAACCTAGAAATTAAATTTTATTAAACATTATTTTTCTGAAAATAATACTTTTGAAATAAATTTTTTCGAAGAATTGTGGATTCGGTGAATTGCGTAATCGGCGAATTGCAATTAGGTGAATCTTTCGGATACCGTAAGTAAGTTGTGCAGCTTTAATAGCTTATACCAGAACAAAGTATACGACATATTAAGAGCTATAGATCTATGTATAGATAAATTAAATTATAAATATAATAATTACTCAAAGTTCCGACAACAGCTCCTCAAAACACAAACACGGAAATATAAATACATCTGGTCATGTCCAAAATAAAATTAAAGTGTATCATGATTCATGTGTCCATCAAGAGTCAATCAGATCAATAATTATAAAACCGGGATAACTTAACCGTAGATTAATTATGTAGCATGAATTATGCAGCGCATGAAGTTCAGAAAGGGAACATCAAGTAGTATTATCATTGTAACAAAGTAATTATAGTTGACGCTGAAACAACACATAAGCTCCAACCATTCAACTCCAACCGTAATTGCATAAGGTTAAAATTTCAATACATTTTCAAACTATAATAAATTCTTATGTTTTCAGGAAATCTGCGTGACATTTCCTTGGAAGTAAGCCAACTGGTCAAGGCTTTCAATGGAAATATAGAAGAACTCTTCAAAAATATTACTTACAGAAATCTACATTCACTATGTTCCCATGTAAGTCTTACAGACACCTATGGTTTTTGATTATAATTAAATATTTTGTAACTATTTGTGCGTATCCATACCTACATGTGCATGCTCTGAATAAAACACCAACACCGACAAATTGTTATTGCAAAAAGACTACAAGACTAAAGTGGTAAACATTCAACTTTGGATGACCTCATGAGCATATGATGAAGAACGAAGAAACATTTTGGAATTAAACTTTCGTCTCAGATATTAATGTGGAAATGTTGAACCTGAAACTATGGGATTTTGTGTAATATTTTCCACATTAAATTCACAGAATGTTTCATAGTTTATTTGTCCTGTTTCCACCAAATAATAAACACACACTTTATAAATTCACAATTGCTGTTTTCTAATACTGTTTATAAAATTATAGATGATCTTCTTTACGTTGTGTGTACAAGATCAAGATCAACAGGAGTCAAAACGAAAAGTAATATGCGCTCTAACAACTTTATTACTCTATACAATTATCACATATTTCGGAACAAAAATCCAAAATATTTTATCAAATAAAAACAACAATCAATCTCAAACAAACAATCATCATCTCGACCTAATATCATTTCAGAATTCATATAAAGTCAAATCATTGTGGATAAATATATTAAAAGTGATAGTAGAATTTTTGAAGGCAACAATGGTCATACTCTGTTTACGAGAACAAGGTTTAAATTACTATTACGAACTGAAATATACAACAATTACAGCGTTATATTACATTTTAAGTGAAGAATTTTATTTGGAAATTTTGTCTTTACTTCCACTTAAACTGACGATATCAACAGAATTCTCTAAAAAGCTTATAAAACGCTTCAAAACTGGACACGAACAAATTGGTAATCCAGTCTCCAAACTTATCTTTAACATTGTTGCCATATTATTTACAACTTGTATGTGTTTGGTTATGCTTATTCAAGTAAAATTAAGTTTTAGCAATTTGTTAATTATATTTGGCGTCATAATTTATTTGCCAATGGTAAAAATGAACTATTTGTATATTAATTTATTGAGAGAGTATTTGGATTTCATAAAATTGTTTCCCAAAGTTAATTCTTTGAGGTTAGAAAGCTGGAACGATATTTGTCCAATTTGTTTGGAAGACATTAAATTAGAAAGTGGAAGGATTACACCGTGTAACCACATCTTTCATTTTGACTGTATACTTAAATCTTTGGAACTTGCTAAAATGTGTCCCCTATGTAAACATGAATTCTGAGTACCCTACACTTATATCATAGTGGTTTGTTTGTTCTATTAAAGTTTAAAATTTTAGATTATTCTTAAAAAAAAGTTTTGTAACCAAATATTTGTTCAACAAAGAAGATAATATTGTTGGATTCGATTTTTTGTGTTGTATCTATTGTCGTAAATAAATCTACCAGAAACATTCTCATTATGACGTCATACTTTTATTACCATCTAACATTCTGAATTAGATGTTATATCTATAAATTAGTAAACACCGGAGTTTTGTTAATAGATCATTGTCCGTTTTCTATCCGCCTACTGTTGTGAGCTCCATTTTCTTGGTAAGCACTAATGAAATCATTCTTGCAAAGCGGACACTGCATCGACGTTTGCAAGCATCGCTTCAAACATTGCGGATGAAATAAATGATTACAGGGCGTAATCCTTGCTCGGCTCATCCTCTCTAAACATACGGCGCAGATGTCATCCCATTCCAATAGATCCCTTTCATTTGCTATCTTGAAACTGGCAAAAGTTCTTTGCTCCACAATCAGCGGCACTAAATAATTCCATATCATATTCTTCAAAGGCAGATATAATGTGAAATATGATGATAAGACTGCATACAAAGTGTATTTTCTCATTGCTATCAAAATACTCAACACAATGACTGTCAGGAATATGCTAATTCCATGAAGGATTATGGGAATATATAAATGCTCCAGTCCATCAAGCATTGCTAAGGACAACAATTTGCTTCCCCAGATAATTCCTTCAACGAATAGTTTTTCCGTACAGATGTAATAAATGAAAGTTGCAGATGAGTATTTAGGGTCAAAATGGTACTGCAGTCCTTGTTCACGCAGACAAAGGATTACGATGGCAGCTTTGATGAATTCGAGCAGGATTTTGATGAACCGAAGAATGTATGTGCGTCTTGTCACTGGTTGATTGTATCGTTCCACAGCCAGGTAGAATGTGTCGCGTATTTTTGATGCAAAGTAAGTGAAGATCGAATAAAGGAGTAAGGTGGTTAGACCGGAAATGACTTTTCCACGTTTATGCTTGTGTTCTGGTTTTAGGAGTGTTATATCGCATAATGTGAAGAAAAAGAACTAAAAATAAATAAGTTATAATGATAATAATACAGTAAACCAATTGATGCAAATTGTATCCTTCAACGAATAACAGCTTGTGCCTGATATCCTTCTATTTTTTTGTATAGAACAACAATCAACATTCAACAAAGAATATGTATGGTGAGTTGCTTACTTAAGATATTATTAAAATTCTACTAATGAAGAAAATTCTATTTTTACCTGACACATAAAAGCATATAAATTTGTCATTAATAAAAACATATGTTCAGTAGCAATGACTTCATCAACGACTCGCTGTACTATGAACACCAACACGCTGATCAGAAATTGGATGATATCTGAAAATACCATTTAGTTAAGACTTTTTAAGATAAATTGTATTGGTTTCATATCATTACATATCTCAATTTTATTTAGCAACAGATACATACTTAAGAATACAATAAGAATTGAAACTAAACCTCTACACAGCCTGTCGCACCAACCAAGATCTTCGTCTTCGATTAGCAAACTCAAATCTGAATCATCGTTTTGCATTTTGTTCCAAATTTTTTTTTTTAGAGAGATGAGGTACTTTGGTTTACATTTTCATATTTTTGACGCCATTATCTGATTTCCGCACATTATATTTCCATGTGATATTCAGTAAATTTAACTATATAATTTTGCAAAGAGAAATTTGAAACCTACGAAAATATTTCCATAACCTGCATTATTTGACTTTAATTAAAGCATCAGTAAATAATGACTGATGAAATGTCAGTGTCATCAGATGAAACCGTTATAGCATATTATTCAATGAGCCCATAATGCAGGCTATTATACGCGAGGGCAAGTTTACGTCACGAGGCGAAGCGAAGCGAAGCCGAGTGTAGTTAAGCCCGAGCGTATAATAAACAGCCTGCAT
>JARJEB010026725.1:0-12138 GCA_030264535.1 Liometoxenus newtonarum
CCAAGTGAAGAAGAGAAAATAGATAAATCGAAGCCATACCTCTTTTCAATATTTTTTACATAGTGTTTTGCGTTGTGTTTTGTTATTTGAGGGTGGCCGGTGTAGAATTCATGAAGGTAGGCAACTTAATGAGCATATTGTGGAACGCTTTTGTGATTGGTCATGAGCATATAATCCCTAGACGCTAGTGTCGTGGTTGATTTGACGCTAGCCATCTCAGTCGTTTCTCAGCTTCGGTTGCCCCCAGTTGCGCGTCGATTGACGCGGGTAATCTCGTCTCGAGGCAGATGAGACCAAACTGGCTGAGCACTCTAGGCAACCAGGCGGGCGACCTTTTCTTCGCTTCCATTCGGGTGACCTCGGAAGTGTTCGTTTTAACAACTGGGTCTCCACCGGTCTTTTCGAGTGCCGCCTGTTGCGATTTGCGATCGTTTCTCTTGCACCGTAACCTCGCCAGACGACGGTTCTTAGGTTGCTATGGGGCATGGGAATTGAGGCTTACTCTTGGCTTGGGGGTTGCGAAGCCTTTCGGATTCGCGCCTGCTGCTTTAGGTAAGCGATTAATCCTTCCGACGTATCTTCCTTGTTGTTCGTTGTGTTTGGCTTTGCGGCCTGTGATTTCTGGTAACTAAAATATTATCTTTAATTTCTTACGTACCTGCGTTGTACGTTCATGTTTGCCTGGTAAAGAGCGTGGTGTTATTCTCCGTGTTCTTATATTACCTATATTTCGAACTCTGCCAGATGGAGCCCCCAACCCATCCGCTTTGTTACAAACATTTAAAACTTAACATGAACAAATTATTAACCCTTTTTATTCTCAGTTAACATTCAGGCTTGAGCATGCGCAGAAGCGCCAAAAGTAAGATATACAAGACTAACATCTATCAGTAAATGTGCATCTTCATTTAATTAAAGAAATTTAGGAAGTAGAAATCCTTATATTCAAAGTAGCAGCTCAAAAAGTTATATGAATTATCATTGAAAATAGTTTTTCCAATTTATTCAGGGCCAAATAGATTTTGCCAAGCTATTCAAATATTTCAAAATAGAAATAGAAAATAGTTTTTTTATAAAAGTAGATATCTAAATAGTTCAAACTATTTAAATTACCTATTTAAATTTGTTTCGGTTACTATTTCGGGAAGCTATGATGTAAATGTACAAGCATTCTCTTATTCACAATATTTGTATTATTTTAATATATGAAATAATCGATATCCTCTACGTAATTGTTAGGATTAAAAATTATTGACGTAAACCACTAGGTGTATAATTTTCTAGCAACTGGTTAGTTTTCTAAATTTAAAATCCAATTTCGCATCGATGCGGAATACGAAAATTCTGTAAAATGTCTTAAGAGGACAATTAAAATGTTTATTTTCAAAATTACTAGAAATGTTAGTGCTCTCGTATGAAATGAAAATTCGTGTACACAACTTGCAGTTTGAGGAAGTTTCCAAATGAAATGTACAAATATTTTCTAGTTACCATACTCACTTGCATATTCACATTGAAGCTTAACAATAAATTTTTGTTGTGTGAATTCTTTAAGTTGACCTATAATGAGCATATCAGAAAATTCATGAAAATTCAATTGATAACAAACGTTTTCGAATATATTAATGATGCATGAAATTCATTACTAATTGAAATATTAGTCCTATACGACTAAAAATACACAATAACGAAGAAAATTTTTATTACATTCCTAAAAGATGTTTACTATTATTTAAATCACCCAGTGCATACATAAAATTTCCGCTATATTAGCAAAAATGGTACAAACGTTAAGTGATCTTGCTTGCTTTTCGATAATTATCGTGTACACAACTCGTTTACTAATAATTATTATATCTGCTTCTTCGCAACTTCCTCGTTTGTAGTCTTCTACTTTCTTTCATCATTGATCATAATAAATGGTAAAAGGCAATACGTCGTCCTTGCTGTCTTTTCCATAATAACTTTTGTATTTTATATACAGGGTGTACAGAAAATGGTAGATAAGCTACAAGTGGCCCGTTTATCTGATTAAATCTGAAAGGGAAAATCTTAATTCGTTTAGACACAGGAGTTGATTAAAAGAAGTCAAGATTTGGCTGAGAGTTTAATAGGGAATAGAGAAGTCACTAAAAATAACCCGTGCATTTCTACATACATAGACCCTAAAGCACCATAAGGATATCTTATTAATTAACAAATGGCAGCCATATTAATTACATTCTTGTCAATATTAATGTAAATTTAATATTTGCAAAATGAGTAAGAAGGCTCTGGCATTTCTTCATAAGTTAAATCAATGAAATTTTGCACAAATTTTCTTAAACGCAATCAAAATGATTTTCAAAAATTGTTTTAACAATTTAGAATAATTTTTGAACCTAAATTTTCAAATTTGATGACCTCACATATCCAAATGAAGGAATGTCCGACATTTGTATATTAAGATTTGCTGTTCAAAATTTATTAAAGATTCGGGTCACGTATAGCGCATCCAATATATTCTGTACACCCTGTATCATAAGTATACGTAAACTTCTTTGTAGCATACTTATATGTACGTTCGCATTAATGCACTATAAAAGATCATCCTTATTGTCGAGGATGAGTAATAATAACAGTCTTCGCTCAATTGTCATAAAATTATATTATTAGATTTATTTGTCTAAATGTCAGTGTTGAATCCCTAAAAGTTTGTCTATGAACTAAGTTTATGAAGCCGGCAGGTATTAAGAACTATAGACAAAACATTGTCAATATTTTGCCGGGAACCTCAATAAAAGAAATTTAATCAATAAATTATAATTTGTCCATCCATACAGTGTGACCAGATCTTGCCGCTCCTGGCTATATCTCGGGAACTAACTGAGCTGCAGCAAATATTCTTAGACATTATTTACTCAGAATTTAATGCCTTGTACAATGCTTTTTTGTTGAACATAAAATCTTTAATGATTCTCGAATTATTGCAGAAAAAGAAGAGAGATGTTTGTCAAACATCAACTTTCCAAGACGCATATCTCAGAAACTACTAATTCAATCTGTTTCGACTTTTTTAGATAAGTTTATTGTTTTTATAGAGAACATTTCTGTGCTATTCGTAAAATTTTCCTGTTTCTGGTTGCCCAGGCATTTACATCAACTTCCTTATTTTAAATGTAAGCCGTAATATTTTTTTTCAAAAGTGAATCCGGAAAAAATCGTTGAATCGAAATGGATTAATAGTTTTTCAAGTTTAATTCACTTTTAACCTCAAAAACTGAAATGTTTGTGAAATTCCCGGTACAATTTTTAGAACATTAATTCTTTTATCATTTACAAGCATCTGGAAGCTATAGGTACGTTTCTTTGTGTTTAACTTTCTGAACGCGTTAAAGTTAAAGATGTTTCTTTGTAGCATTTCACGCTAAAAAGTTAAACTTTTCTAACCCTCAGCAGAGACAGTTAGAAAAGTGAAAGTCATACGCAGTTGTGACTTTACCTCCGAATAGAATGTGTCGAGTTTTACCGCCAGATTTCACGCGTAAAAATTGGAGGTTATCATTTCTGCTTCTCGTTTTTGTGCAAGAAAAATATGGATTTTTCCGATCCAAGTGAAAAGTTGCTGATTATTGAAGGGCAAATTTATATGTTTGACTTGAAAAGTAAGTAGATACTAAAATTCAGAAAAACGATTATATGCACCATCAGTTTCACGAAACCGTTTCTTTGCTTTCACTTTAACTCGTCAGAAAAGTTACTTACAAAGAAATGCTTCTTCTAGCAAGGTTCACTGTAAGAGTTTTTGCAGTTTTTATAAATTTGTGGGAAGGTGGCGGTAATTTTGAAAATTGAACCTGGCAACCACTCATGTTGTTATTAAGTCAAAGTTTAATGAATGTATAGTCAGATGACACTACTGTCGTATTTCAAATGAATTAAAATTCAAATTTTTTATAAAATTACAATTAAATGTCATAATTCAAATTTAAATAAGATAATTTCAGGAAATTTCAGGAATTATGAATCAATTTTGTTTCAAAAAGTCGGCCTGGTTCCAAAACAATATCGGTTTGGATTGGATGTTCTGCGTGGAATACTAAAATTGATTTATTTAACCAGTTGATTAAAAGTTTTCGAACTTCCCATTACGGTAAACATCTGAAAAAAATAGGATAAGCCTTAATCGACCGGAACTCTTAATGTAAATTATTTTCAGATTGATTGCACTTTCCGGTTATACCGAAAGTCGACACCAACTTCGTTATTTCAAATGGAACACCCCATATATTGTTTCATTTTTTGAAAGATCTCTTCAAGACCTTTCAAAAAAACCTACATATGTATCTAGTATTTATTGTGGATAGTGTGCTTGTTATTCCGGTTTAAAGAATAAAAGTACGAAAACATGCCCCGCTAAAAAATTATATCATCACGGTTTATCCGAATGAAATGCATTTTTTAGTGTTCATGGAGGAAGGACGGTGTTATAACTTTTTTTCCAATTTCGATTTGAGTTGATAGCTTAGAAATTACAACACTTTTAATGAGATGAATTAAAAATGCGACAAATGCCATTTTGTTAAATGGCACCCTTATATTTTATTACGGGATGTCATAGATAATTAATTTCCCCACATTTCACATGTAACACTTCTTATACCTATATCTTTCATAGTTTAGGTCAGTTTCCGTTATTCGTTGAATATGCTCCTGCCATCACTTAGCTGTTTTGTTGTTGCGATGGTGATGATATAGCAGATTAGCAGAAATAGTTGCTTTAGGCATCTTGTAATATTCCGCACAAATCCAATGGACTTGAAACCTTTCACACGTACGTAGTTGTCAGTTGATGACAAAGTTCAAAAACTTCAAAGAAACATAATTACACATTTTAAGATAAAAGTTTAAGTATAAATAATTGAAAAATTATTTACTTTTGGTCTTGATTATACATGCACGTGTTAAATTATCAATATGTTTTCTTCTTGAATGCATACCTCCTATACATACTACATGTACATACTACATGAGTATACATGTTATTCAGTTATTGATACAAAAAATGTAGGTGTAGAAGGTGGGCGTGTAGGTTTTTTGTATTTTCACTTAAACAATAACAAACAAGGAATTTTGTATGAACATTAATATAACATATTGTTTGTTTGTTACTTCAACCTTATTGTATTAAATTTAAAGTAAGTGATGCATTGTTACGAGATTATTCGGGAAAATAATTATTATTCTTATATATCTTTCATAACACGATCAATAAATGCTTATATTCAGTATATTTCATCTAATATGGAATATCACGTGCATGAAGAAGTGATGACTCAAGTTCTTGTAAAAATTGAATTAATAAATCGGGCCGGATTTGGAAAGAACAACTTTCCGACCATGTTCACTAGGATTTCGTAGAACTGGTCGAATATAAAAGTAAGTTTGCTCGGAAAGTGGAAATGTGTGTACAATTTCTACCTTCCGATAAAAATAATTTTTGCTATCGACGAGTTCTAAGAAATCGTAGTGTATATGTTCGAAAAGTTGTCCGGTGCAAATCCCTACCGATTTATTTCATATGTAAGATTGTAGATTGTAGTGCGGCTATTGCCACTACACTTAGGCCACGAAGATGGGCCCATTGTACGCCTCCTGGATCAGCTTACGGGTCCACTCCACTAGGGTCGATCAACCGCAGTAGAGGGGTGAGGGGTAAGCGGGCAACATGAGACATGTTGGTGGTGTCTACTCCGAGTAGGGCTCGCCCTGGATTGTAAGAGCTGGACATTCGCTTAGGACGTGTTCTGCTTTTTCTTCAACTTCAATATATCATTTCATATGTAAAATAAATTTAAAAAATACCGTGCGTTATATTGGCATCGCACAACTTTCTGGCCATATACATTACGATTTCGTAGAACTCGTCTATCTTAAAAGTAATTCTGATCGTAAAGTGGGAATTGCTTAATTTCGATGACATTTTACGTCAATTTCAATATTGAAGTTTATATTGTCAATTCATAGTGTCAGCGTGATGGGAGCAGCATTGTTCATTTCTATTCTTATGCTGGTGATTGTTATGGGTTTGGTGAAATGGTAGCACATATCTTCCAATCCATTAGCTCTAGAAGAAATGTTAATGGCAAATCTTGCAAGAAATTGAAAACTAATTCGGAGATTATATAGATACTTTTGTGCTACAATCAATATTTAGCGAGTTAGACGTTTTGGCCTACAAGTAAAGGTGTCTTCTTTACCTGCCGATTTTGTTTATTTTTATTCCAGGTTCAATCGGGAGGGACAGCGACCCATATACCAAATTTCAGTCCGATACGATGCTCGGTTTGCCCGCAATTTTGTACACACACACACACATCAGACCAAAAAGCCGATTTTTGACATGGAGTCAACGGATCTCCACGATTCAGGGAAAAATAAGACTTAAATTTTTTTCATGATCACGTTACTTTCTTATGGCTACATACCTTCGGTATGTGGCCAGAAAGTAAAAAAAATGGAAGGGATTTGCCCTTTAGCACTATCATGTATTTTATGAGTTCGATGAGTAAATAAGAAGCGGCAATTACAACCGGTAACAATGATTTATATTTGTCCACAAATGTCGGCTCTTTTCTATTCCATCTTGTTCACGACGACTTACAAAATCGCTACCGCGATTAAAATGTAGAAAATTGGAATTTCTATAAGAAAATATTGTTTGTTTGCCAGTGAGAAGCAAATTTGAATTTTGACATTGTCCGTTGAGGTTAGGTGCCCTAGTGCCCTTCTTTATCGACCAATTTTGCTGAAGTTGCTGACCGCAACGCGACTGAATCTGTTTATAAAATTTCATTCCGATCCATTGCTTGGTTTCTCCGGAATTTTATCCACAGTGGATCGTCGTCATGGCAACGCGTATATTCGTATACCTATTCGATTCTGGCAGTTCATTGTGTTGAGGTTGTTACAAATTTGATGTTTTAGGAATTAATATCTCACCAACTATGCTTCGTACGAAAAAATGTTGTAGGTATTAAAATGTAGAGAATTGGAATCTCTACAAGAAAACATTTGTTTGCCAGTGAGACGCAAATTTATATTTTGACATTGAGTTTAAGTACTTTTCTAACCAGGTCTGATCGCAATGGGACTGAATTTGTATGCCAAGGCCAAGTTTCGTTCCGATCCGTTGCTTGATCTAAAAGTTAATCGATATGGTTGCACAGTCCAACTTTACGACCATGTACCATAGATTTCGTAGTACAAATGCTGGTAAGAAATTAGATGTGATCTGAACTACATTTGGATATCACTTCATTTCTGTACTGTACCTGTACAATTTCCACTTTCCCATTAAAATTATTATATAATTATGTATTGAAATTCTTGATATTTTAATAGACCATGGCAATATTTATATCTTTTCTACAACATAATTCCCTTGATACCTATATCTTTTCGGTGGAGGCAAAGACAATAAACGTACCTATATAGCGATGTTTTATAGTTGATTAATTTCGCAATATGATGAACGATAACGGAAAAGGGAGTGGAAAAAAGGGGGAATGAGCAAGATGCGAAAATGTCGAGGAGAACATAATAACGTGTGAGGGGCGTGCATTGCAACCTACATATTTTACGTTTAACGTTAGTACATTTAAACGTTAGACGTTAACGTATTGGATATTAGGTTTTACCTTTAACGTTTCTGCGTTTACTATATGTTCCCATATAATAACTTAACCTCTCACTTAGAATAATGACTTCAGGGTCCTTACGTTCTACCTACTACCTCCTATAATAGTTACAACGCTACGACATACCTTGGCTTGGCTGGGGAAGTCCTGCCAAGCCTAGTGTTTAATAATCTATACGTGGGCCAAGGGAGGACCGTTCAACCAACTTAAATTTAAAAAAAAAATGATTTACTTCTCGGCCAATTTATATAGTTTTATTTAACAACAATCATAAAGTACTATCGAAAACAAAACAAATTATTTATGCTTCAAAGTAAGTATTTAAAATAATCATGACTACTCTTCAATTATTTACCAAATTCTGTTTATTGTTCCGTTTAGAATTTGTATGTATCTTCACGACGAACTATAAAACCAATGAAACGTATCGAAACATTTGCTTCGTACATTCTGATAGAGGAAGGAATTATAGTGCGAATCTGGAAAAGGTAGTAGCTAGAATCGTAAAACCGTAAAGATGAGAACGTAAAAACGTGAAATCGGAAAAATCACAGCCGCTTTCGCATAATAAAAAAGCTGCTGCTACAACAATGCTACTGTGCTGTAACGCACACACCATCACTACTGGAGATGCAGTGCCGGATTATTTAACAAACCCCGTAGGCCTAGGTCCCTCCAATGTAAGAACCCATTGTATCCACACGGCTTCGGGCCTATGCCCCAAGCCATTCTATCCGTTGGACCTCGAACTTACGAAAACCATAATCCGGCAATGATTAGAGCAGTGATTCTCAACAATCTCAACCACAGTGCCGCGATATTCTGGAAGTGTGCCTCCCAAATCCTACCTATACATAAAACGGCCTACAGACGATCAAGTTGATTGGCGACATGGTTGACAACCAAGTTGACCAAAAATCAAAACTTTTTCATTGTACTCGAACCTGTGCACCAACATGAAATTTCAACCTATCTATAGACGATCAACATGGTCTTCAACCTTGCAAATTGACAAGATGGTTGACAACCAAGTGTGCCGTCAAATTTGTAAATTATTAAAGAAAAAAAGTTTGAGAATCACTGGATTAGGGAGTCAGTATAAACGGTAGAAATGCATTCGTTCCAACGTGTGTCTGGTTAAAAGACGAATTGTCACAATTTTATTTTATTGTTGGGGATCAGGATTGACACGTTGACACTAAAATGTGTAGAAAGGAAATTGTGAAAAGCGGATACGACAGAAGTGCAGATAAGACTGAGCAGATTTACAAACTTATACTCATTATTTGCACATATCATCTAGACTATTTTATCCTATTTTTCTTCCTTGTTTATCGTGCTTTCCCTTGGCAAGCAATGTGTAAAATATGATATTAAAAAGAAATACAATGAAATTGTAACAGACAACGACGAAATAGGTATATCACTGCTCGCACCGCAAAACTTCTGACACCGCAATGTCCTTTGGCTATACCGTGCGATTATTTTACTGTCGTACATAGCATTTGCTATGTTCCTATGTAAAAGAATCAAACTCATTGATGTGGGGATTTGTATTGCTACCGACGCACCGACGGACTGTGAGATAGTGTGGATGTGGGCAGGGGCGATGCACGATCAAAGTCATTTGTATGATCATGCCGTTACTGTCAGTTGTCAATTTTGTTCCTTGCAATAATTTGAATTGATTGTTCACAAATTCTTCATCAGTCATGTACACAACCGAAGAGAAGGTAGAAATAATAAAAATGTACCCACTAAATAATTATTTTCCATAAAATATCCAGAAAGGCCAATACCTTCCGTCAGTACAATTCATTGTCATCCCCACTCTCTCCCCGTCCGTCGGTGTGTCTTTAGCAATACAAATCCCCGTTGCCATGAGTTTCACTAGTGCTATGTTCGACGGTAAAATAATCGCACGGGGATTGACCTATTATCAAATTCTCTCAAACAATTAGCGATCCGAAGTGCATAGAAATGTTTCCCACAAATTCCGACAAATTGAAAATATCTACTATAAGAAATTAAAAAGATAGTTTAATACTAAAATTAACATTTTGCTGGTTACATGCAGTTATCGTTTTGACCTCCAGGTCAAGGTCACTTCGTTGACTGCTGACTTTGGTAAATTATACACCCTAACTAACTATATTTCTTCGTTTCACTGTAATTTTGTTTACACGCAAACCGACACACATGGATTCGTGTGGTCTTAAAATTTGTTAAGAACGCAATACTTTACCTACAATATATGGTCGGAAACTAAATGCAAGACACCGCATAAAAGAAGGTTATATCCATCCATGTTTTGTCCCTATGTTTCTATAACCATGTGTGCCAACGGTGTCAACATAATGCGAATGGTTCGAGCATACACCATATACGATCTATATGTTCTCCTTCTACTGAGGAAAATGTACAGGACGCACGAACGAACATGAAGCAGTGACAGAAGTGGCTTAGATATTCTTTCTTCCGAGTTTCCGACATTCTAAATGTTTCGCTGTCTAGTTCTGTTGCAGCCAACGTGTCAAGTGAGTGGAAACCGTAAGGTTAACACTGTCGGAAGCGTTCTAGATTTTAGATTTTTCATATTGTTGCTAAATGTATGGTTTCTCATGTAGGTATGTGTGCCTTGTCTCTTTTGTAGTAGCATAAATGCCAATTGTTATATTATTATATATGGACATTTAACTTAATTTAACTTTGAGGGAAGAGCCAGGGTCGGATTTAGTATTAGTGCAGCCATAGCCCTAAATATTTTGCAGCCCCCCCACTTCAATAAACGCATATTTTTCAATTTCATAATTTGTTTCTCCTCTCGCCCCGATAAACATATTGAAACTGAATTTATTTCTAATGAAATGTGAAATGTGAAAGCACAGTCTTGTGACACGGAATATGCGGAAATCTGTGGCCCCTCTGAAAGTGCCGCCTTAGACCCGGGCCTAGTTGAGCTAGGCCAAAATCCGACACTAGGAACAACTTTATTACTTACCTATTTTAGAGAGGGGAGAAAGTCCGTCTCTTAATCTATTTAATTTTGTATAATAGTGCGTTCTCAAATTACTTTCAGCATTGTTCTTTCCCATCAGACTCTTCTAGAATGTTAACTTATTGGTCCAAAGTTTAACCACGGGTCGTTTTATGAGTATTTAATGAGTATAAAAAGTCTGCGACTGATCACTGATTTAAACTGTTCCCAGTGCACCTACCCAAATGCTCTCTAATGCTCAATACCAAATGATGACATTGGTCATGATGGCTGTACTCCCAGATTATAACCTAGTTGGCGTTCATTTGTTTAATTCGGACTCCATCAGGAACTCATCCACATACCAAATACACTCAACGATTAGCATAGCAATTCTACTAGTACTGCTAACTTGGATAGTTAGTAAGAATTTGTGATATACCTAATTCTAGTAAGCAGAGCTTGGAACCGAAACCAATATCGATTCCGGTGCTAACGAAATAATAAACGAAAAAATATAACGTTTCCGCTGCAAATAACGGTATTGTTTGATTACCTAATACCGGTAATTACCGGTAACTCTTTCATCGGTAAAATATGTACGGCAGAAATGTAAAAATTATTTTGAAAAGAGTTTGCATTAAATATTTATTTAGATTTAGGAGTTCATTAGGAGCTAGCCATGTGCAAAATAAGATGAAGAACGACAAGGCGAATAGTGCCAATCAATGCTATGCCCACGGTAAGGTTATTAAAATACCGGTAAATGGAAGAGGTAACCGGTAAATGAAATAAATTTTTTAAATGTTCCCATATCGGTAAAAAATAACGAAAATTAAAAATTAATAACGTCTACCGCCCTCTACCGGTATTTTTAACGGTATTTTTTTACCGGATTCAAGCACTGCTAGTAAGTTTAAAGTTGGATAAGGATAAGACATCTAAATTTAAATATTATTTACACTTTCCTTTTACATTGTGAGTGCCAGCCACTCACGACCGCCACGAATTATGAAATTAAGAAATTTATAAAACATTAGAGCTGTCATTCGGCAGGTAATCTCTGAATTTCTCTTTTAACCTAAATGTGATCCACTCACTAAAGCACAAGCTCTCGATCAAACTCAGATGAACTGATACGGCTCATATGAACTGAGTTGTCGTATGTAAAAGTAACGTGCAAGCAATTTAATAATGACGTCACAACTGAGAATTAACTGAGATTTCGTGTAAAAGGAACGCGACTATAGCTACTATACAGGGTGTCCCAGACCAAACGATACAGCAGAAAATGGCAGATTCTACATAAAAAACTGAGTAAGAAAGTCCAATACCAAAATGTTCAAGGAAGCACCATTTTTATACAGGAAGCAGTTTAAGTTGACCAATCAGAGAGCTTTCCCAACCACCTGTTTCAGGAACTCAGTGGTTGTTATTTACGAATTTATAACGATTTATTTGGACGACTGGAATTCTGACAGA
>JARJEB010026726.1:0-25297 GCA_030264535.1 Liometoxenus newtonarum
CTATATTTGAAATATTAGTTTTTAATTTAAAAATGTAATTATAAAGTAATAAAATGCGTTTTTCTACACCTATTTAGTTATATGGTCATTGTTAGCATTTTTTGAGTGATTAATGGTACCTATAACTCACTGCCGTGAGTTATGGATTTTCAGAAATCACTGCAATTAAATAACATTGTTCGCGTATTAAAGTTCAACAAGATTTAACGAATTTCAAGTGATCGATCCAACTTATCTATATGATCTAAAATCTCGAAAGAACCCGAAGAATTCCGACCATAGCTCATGTGTATCGCCCGCCATATTGTTTCACTTGTCAGTTAGTGCTCGTTCGTTGCTTCATCGAGAAATCACAATTTGTATTTGGTGTTAAAAATAGTGCAAGGTGTAGAAAAAGCATTGTATTATATTCGCGATTATGGCCATTGCTTACTCAGATTAATTGGGCCACTCGCCTTGCGGCTCGTGGGCTCAAACATCATCTTCGTGAGCAATGACTATCATAATCGCTCATATAATAATACACTAATTTCAAATAGTCTCTCAATATACAGAGTGATTTTAAAATCATTTAAAATCACTCAGTAGAAGCAAGGCTTATAATTTAATTACACCCTTTATAACTACTACTGTTTCAGTAAAGTTTTTTTTTTACTTTCCGGCCACATACCGAAGGAAAGATTGGTGATCATGCAAAAAATCGAAGTCTTATTTTTCCTTGAGTCGTGGAGATCCGTTGACCACAGGTCAAAAATCGGCTTTTTATAAATTAGAATTCTATATTGACTTAAAAATTCGTTAATACAGTCGACAGAAGCATACAAAAACCCCGGGAAATTTGTGAACTAAAACTTTAGGAATTTACAGCATTTAAAGTGTCAAACTAGCGTGTAAATTCCCTGAATCAAACCTGAACGAGCTAAATTTTTGGTGTGTTCGTTGCCATTTGTCATTTCGTTATAAAGATTTGAATTTTCCGCCAAGATACTTTTTAATCGGAACTCTGTCAGAATGTACTTTGGAAATCGAAGTGGCGCCACCGAAGCCGCCTCAGGGTTATTTTTGCTTCTGTTGACTCTATATTTGTCTATGATTATTACAATATTAGCAAATGGCTCTCAATAAGTTTGTGGTTTTGCAAAGAAATAAAAAAATAAATTATATATGATTAATAGATCGACTTAATTAAATTATAAGAGCTGAAAGACGATGCCTTGAAACGCACTTAAAAAATTCTAAAGGCAAAAAATTAAAAATAAAATTAACTAAAGGTATTCGTGGCGGAGGCACGTAACATTAAAATAATATTAATTATTTAAAATATATATATATATATATATTTGGAAGCCTATAATGATTAGCATTAAAAAAATATTGATTCATTGAACTTTTGTTCAGAAACTGTTTCTGAAAAAAATTTAAGTACCTCAAACTATTTTGATTATTAGTTTTGGCAAATTTTTAGCAGTTGTTATCTTTACCTATCCAATTTATTTATTTCTAGTTTGTTAGGTTCTTTATGAATTGTACAGAGTGAGCTAGAATGATTTCATTTAGTTGGCTAAACTTTCCATACTCTATACAGTCCTATGTAGATGTCACAATCAAAATAAAGCTAAAAAAATCCAATGTTATTCATTTGATGTAACTCTATAGATTTAGTTTTCAAATAAGTAAGAAAAGTCGTGCGTCATTATCACGATTAACCATTATTGCTCACTTACCAAAGCAGTTATTTTATTATCTACTAAAACATGAATAGGTACGTATTTTTAAGCGGTGTTTTCAATAATTAACTTTTATTGAATTATATCCATTTAAAGCCGCATTCAATCACATCTACATCAATAAGTTCTTTTTGTTAACCATAAAAACTAGGGAGAAAAAATATCACTTCAAACGTATATAAAGTCACCTTAAGTTAAATAATAATGAAATAAATCAAGCTTCGGGAGAATCAATTGAATGAAGAGAAGAAGCAGGCAAAAATGTATTACATAATTACTTTCCTATTTATTGAACAAATTAGATGTCTTTCTATTTGGTTAATTTGGTATATTATTTAAAATAAGAAATATTGCAAAAATAAGGTCCATGCATGAATTTGATGAAAATCTTTTTTTATCATAAAGGACGGTTTATGATTGACATAATATAAGATTTTAACTTATGAAATAATCCATAAGATTTAATAAAATATAAGACTCTAGGTTCATGATAATGACATAAGCCATAATATTGAGCAAGGACGCATGTCAAAAGTCAAAAAATAACCTCAAAAATAACCGCAATCTCCATGATCCTCCATCCATGATGTTACGAGATTAGAGATTGCTGATCCTGCGCCGTAATGTTTTACCCTTACTTGCTATCTTCACTGTCTCCTGTATCCTATGTTCAACATGTGAATATAACCTCGAATATAACTAAGAAAGTAAGAATATTATAGGTTAGGTACGGTTATAGTTTCAAATACTTCAAGCTTCAGGAGAAATAAAATTTCAACTAGTTTTCGAATTAAAATTATGCGCGTGTTCAATTAAGTAAAAAATAATAATTTTTCATCAAAAATTACCCCGAAAATCTGTTTCTTAATTTTTGATTGATACATCCAATACAAAAATTCGTAAATTCTTGCAAATGTAGTTTGACGTTTGCATAATGTTCGGTTCACGAATATGGTCAAAGGCATTAAAGTTGTTTTTTACCATCTCAAGAGAATAATACTTAATCCATAATTTGTGGTTTAGTTCAGTTTGTAATATAAAAAATAGCATTATTAGTTTTATGACTTTTATTATTAAATGACTAAGACGAAAACTTCCCAGTAGTAGAAGAATTCTTCGGAGCACTATTAACACGTCAATAATCTTCACAAATTGGAGTACGAGTAGAGATACAGTAGAACACAAAAATGTAAAGTTGGAAATTACCAATGAGTCATACATAGAACTAATATGAACCGGTTGACAAACACATCAACAAAAGAAGAATATGAACATGAAGCTGCAAGCGCAAAAGATAGCAGCTAGTCAACGAGTCAACTTGTTTGCAACTTTAATTTCGACGTCGACGAGACGATGATAATGCAGATACAAAACGAATGTAAAAAGTTTAAAAATAAAAAGTAGGCACGAAGCTACTAGGAAGGTGTTGGTATAATGGGTTCATATCTTCGGGGTGTTGTTAAACTGTGACAAACTAAACGTAATAATCACATCAGCACTTTAATTCGTTTATTTTTATTATACTGCTTTTAAATTCTTCAAATCACGTTACTATTATTAATATTCTTTAAAAATTTTGATTTAGGTATTACCGTCTTCGGTCAGAAATCGATAAATCAAATCAATTTTCAGATTTTCTCAGTAATTGGCATCATTTATAGTATATTACTCAATGAGTGTATTCACATCATGGCGCCCAACGTAGACCGTTTATCGTTACGTATAGTGGTCGTAGAAAATAGTATATTATTCAATGAGTGTATTATTAGGCATATAATTCACGAGGGTGGGGGTTTGCAACCCGAGCCGCTAGGCGAGTGTCGTAGCCATCCGAGTGAATTAAAACAATAATTCACGAGTTAAATACTATACTTTATCCACGACTATTCAATTATGTCTCAATTATATTAGCAAAATTCGTCACAATTTTTGAAGAACCGACTCTGTCCACCATAAATTATGAAAGTGATATGAAACAGCTGTTTCTGCGATGACATTTAACCGATATAACCTCAAAATTAGCTATTGCGTTTTTAAATACATGCGCGTCTATGTTTGGTATCGATGGCAAAAGTAATAACGCAAGTGATTTGTAACAGCCGTAGTTCTACCCGTGAGGGTGTTTTCGTTCTTTACACTCCTGTTTAATTTTGCTTAGAAAACACTGTTCATTTGGTTGCATACCTACCATTTTCTACCTTTGTCCTTCAGGTAAAATGGAACCTTAAAAGTGTCAATGAAATATAACAATTATAGAGTGTTAAAACAACTCGGAATCTTAAACGTACCTATCCGCTTTTGTAACTTGAAATTTACTTTTCGGATCTAACTGACGGAATCTCAACACGAGCAATTTACACTAAATCGTCTAACAAATCATTCGAATGATGACTTAATAAAGTCATACTACTAGACTACTGATTGAACCTGATATTGAAGAGAAATGTGAATTGGAAATATCGGTATCATGTTCATGGAAGAGTGAAGACGAGAATTATTGACTTTTAGGTACATATATGATAAGTAAAGGAAAGAAAGTAAAAAGTAAAGATATTATTAAAGAAGACTACCGAAGTAGATCAAGTGCATCAGTGCAACAGCAGGTGCATGTTCACTGCAATTTCATTTTGTTCCTAGCCGTAGCTGTTTCCAGGTCTGCATCCACTTGTTTCGTACTTTTTAGTCCTTTACGAATTTCGAATTTGATTGATTATGACAGGCTTGAGCAATTTATTACGCGCCAATTATAATGTTTAATATTAAAACAGTATCTGAGTATCACGATCGGCGTTAAATTCATACTAATAATTTATTACTTTCGTGTAACTTTTATTGACAAATTGATGTTTTAAAATGCACTTTGTAATTACGTTTTTACAGGACAAAATCACAAAAGTCATGAAATCATTTTCAGAGTCTCAAAATCTACCCAAATAAAATAATACTTAGTCATAGAAATCGATTATTATTTCATGTGGAAATTTTTCATATTTTGAAACTTGGAAAAAGTGACAACACAAAAGTAGTGGAAATCAACGGGTTCTGGGCCAGCGTGCAGGTGGAAGGCTGAAGGCTGGAAGGCTGTATGTGTTCTTATGGAAGGCTGGAAAGCTGTATCTGTTCTTATTGGAGGCTGGTTGGATGTGTTTCGAATACCTGCGCACTTTGTTGCTGCGTCGGACGAACATTTCAGCCTTCCAGACATCCATAACAACACATGCAGCCTTCCAGCCTTCAGCTTTCCATGTTAAATCCCCATCCTCGGGCTGGCCCAGAACCCGTTTATTTCCTCTACTCACAAACATTTTATATTGTTTTTGATTGCAACAATACTAGTAATGGCCTGTGACAATGATTTCTTAGTTTTATATACACCTAGGACTCGAACCCGCAACATGAGCGGGTTCTAGTCCCGTCGAAGAGGTTAACTTTTCCTATGAGGTAATACAAGTCTAAGTATAAGTATATAAAACTAAAAAATGATTTGTCACAAACCATTAGTAGTATTGTGACAATCAAAAACAATATAAAATGCTTGTGTTTTCCATTTTTCCAAGTTTATCAAAATATGAAAATGTTCCAAAATAATAATCTGAATAATGTATCCATTATTTTATTTGCGTGGATTATTAAATTCTGAAAATGATTTCATGATTTTTGTGATTTTGTCGTATATACCTAAACGTAATTACAAAGTGCAAAAACATCAGTTTGAAAAGTTAATTTCTTCGAGTGGACTCGAACCCGCCACATTCGCGGGTTCATGTCCGAGGTTATATAGCTATAACTGTTCCTATGAAGTATTACTAGCCTCAGTATATAAACCAAAAAAATCATTGTCAAACATTTTATTTCTATATGTATAACCGAATTCTCTTTCAATATTTTTGTTTCGAATACATATCAAGCCTGTATCCAATTCATTGTCGTCACTTCATCACATTTTTACATGGAATTTAATTCTATCAAAGAGGAAGTGGTCCTGTACAAGTACGTTATTATAAGTATATTTTGACATTGAAGATTGGGTTAATTTACTCTAATTCACGTGAAATTACTTTTTTTTATCGATCGGAGGCTTATACTCGTATCGAAACAACCTAAAACCTTTTAAAGTTTTTCAATGTTTCGTTTCAACCATTTCTTCACTGTATGTGAATGAAGCTGAGTAGGTATATTAATTTATTTTTTCATATCTCAATTTCTTCAATTGCTTCATAAGTTTTGAATAGGTACATTTGTCACCTCCAGCAATTTTTCCGTTTATGATGTTCTATTGTTATTTCATTAATCATTGTTCTATGAGTTATTACTTAGTCCAGCACTGTGACTATTCGTTTTTTACAATATTCGATGCGTGATTTAGTTTTTATCGCGTTTATAGTTTTTATTATATTAATTTTACACCTTTTTAGCGTTAGCAATTTATTTTCATTTCAAGTTCAATTTATGTTTACAGCCAATGCCCAATTGCCAATACCAGTGGTTCTCAAAGTATGAGTCGCGGCAACTTGGGGACTTAAGTCTAAACAAAAATTCTTAAACGTTACACTAAGTGTACTTAATAGAATTACACATAGGCCACCTTGGGAAGATATACAAATATTCAGCAAAGGCGCCGAAAGTTAAAAACTTTGGGAACCACTGGCTATTCAATTAGACACACTACCACTTGCTCTACAACTCAACTTTTTATCTCTTGAATTAGGTGTAGATTTGCTAGCCTATTCCTTTTTAAATTATTATTTTTTTGTTGGCATTTTCCATTAGTTCATTAACTAGTTCAGTAAAACCAGTCATAAAAAAATAATATTATTAATATATTTTTATTTTTACTTGCTGGATTTTTACAATCCAACTATGAAGATTTTATCAGCTAGTTGTTTTCTTATTTGACGGAAAGAGAGATATGACAAGAGAAATTCGCATGTTTATATTTCTTTTGTTAACTTTTCACTTTCATTTGTCTTTTTAAGTTGTGCTTTTAACAAGTTGCGCTAATTGCATTTATCGCCCTTAATAATCGCCGGGTCGTGGTCGCAACGTCATTATCAAACTTAATATGACCACCATCGACCATGGAGTTTTATCGCACCATATATACCATGGTTCTCGATCATGGTGGAAAATAGACGGCACGCATATGTTGGATGTTGATATAATAGCTATAGATGTGCGGATGGTATTATAAAAGTCGCTAACGAACTTAAGCTTAACGAACTATAAGATTAACGTAAACGTAGGTAACATGCAAGCGACTTTTAACTTGAATAGTCGTGCTAAAATATAAATATGTATTCAACTTCAATAAATATATATATACTAAATGTTTCAGAAAATCAAAGGTATTTATAGTTTGTAGAAGAAATTTACATGCTTCTGAGAAAAATGCAACTCCTGGGAAAATTAGACAGTGCCATCTATTGGAGAGCGGTTGACAGTCCGCCATGTAAAAGAAGTTTATCGTATAAAGGCTCGTTCTCACTTGCGAATATTCGGAAAGAATATTAGGACAATTTGACAGCCACCGGAAAAAGTTGAAATCATTCCTATACTCTTTGCGAATATTTGCAATTTTTGAAAACCTGTGTGTTAAGCCCCGTTCTCACTTGCGAATAAACGGAAAATTTTTTGCGAATATTCGGAAATCGCACATTTCACGATTTTGATGGTATTCTCACTGAGAATAATTCGACCGATTTTTTTCTATATAATTCTTACGGCGAGGTTGACAGCTGTCAGGTAATTTTTTAAAATAAATTTTCAAAAATTGCGAACATTCGCAAAAAGTATAGGAATGATTTCAACTTCTTCCGGTGGCTGTCAAATTGTCCGAATATTCGGATGTTTTGTCCGAATATTCGCAAGTGAGAACGAGGCTTTAATACCATTAGTTTTAAAACGTTAGGTTACGGTCACTTAACTTCTGTCAACTTTGCCCTAAAAATATATGGGAAGAAATCGCACTGAGAACCATCAATTTCCTGAAAACTGGGATTTCCGAAGATTCGCAAAATTTTTTCCCAATATTTGCAACTGAGCACGAGGCTTTACAAGTTGTATTACAATTTTCGTGGCACTGGTAGCCGCACATTAATAGTTTTTCTCTGGTTATACCCAGTAAATACACTGACAATCTGACGAGATATACAACGAGTATAAGTACTAAAGAACACTAAAGCGCTAATTGTGATCGTGTAAGGACACATATAATATAACACTACCATCAAAGTCACTAATGGCCTAATGGGTTTTGCCTTTTTATGCTTTTCCGGTTTTTCTTGCAATTACACCATGTCATGCTATTAAATGGCATATTCGATATTCATCATTTCACTCATACAAAGTGTAACCTGTGTACCAACCTACCAACATGTCAGATGGGTAATGAAAAATATTAATTAAAAAAACAGCAGCATGGAAATAAATTTTCCAATGAAACATTAGAACAAACTGTAGGTATGCAAAAAAAAACTCAACCTAATGTATAATTCACATAATAATTGCTGAAAATTTCGGAAAATTACTGTATAAAGGAAAAGATTCCAAAATTGTCCATGTGTTTCCCCCTTTTTCAATTTAATGTCCATATATAGTAAAGATCTCGTCACTTTTTGTTGTTTATAAAAAGAACAAATATTTACAAGAAGAGTTATCTCTATATAGCTTACGGGTACGGAGTAAAAATCCCATGTAATTTTAAATGAGGGTAAAATCGAGTGAAAAGTGGTGGGGATAATAGTGGGGATAAAATCGAGTGCTCTGATTGGTTGAAGTGATAAGAACTAAACAACAATCAAACAACCCCTAAAACAACAGCTAAAGAACAATCAAACAACCCCTAAAACAACTAACACTTCAGTCAATCAGAGCGCTCGATTTTATCCCCTCTATTACCCCCACCACTTTTCACTCGATTTTACCCTCATTTACAATTACATGGGATTTTGGCTCCGTACCCGCATAGCTTCACTAGTAGCTTGGTAACGACTCCCTCGTGTCTAATTGGTAGAACACCACACTAGAAATGCTGTGATACGGGTTCGATCCCCGTCGAGAGAGAATACTTTTCTTGTAAAAAATAAATATTAATGGAAAATATGAACGAAAAAATAGTACTGTGAGATTAAGTCTTCCTAAATACATTTCATACTTTTTGTAAGTAGTTTAATAAAACATGTTATAGCATGAGTTATACAAAACATGACCATGAGTAACTATATTTGCCGATTCAATCGATTCGTTTATTGACGAACCTCACAGAATGTAGGTCTTTATACTATAGATAGGTAGTACTTAGTTATGTACTTTAAGTCGCATTTTACTTCGTTATATCGTCCCATCGTTTAGTTTTAGCTGTAAACATTGAGTTGAGTGCAGAAGTCGCGGTGAAACGAAACTTCCACATGGTTGTACCAACCATGCATAATTGATTGAAAATCTGTGTGGCCTCCGAAGAGTGCAGCAGCAAACCAACAGCGCCAGCAGGTTCGGTTCGTTGCGGTGTTTACGATTCTCTTCTTGTTCACATCTACTAACTTCTAGTGTCTTACCATTCTAGTGAGTGTAAGTACTTACAATCTACATGAATGTTCGCTCTATTCATACTTATACATAAAATTCATGTATATGAACGTAAACATTTTACTTACTTTTTAAGCAGATACTAAATACTAAAACGAAATATTTTCAAATCCTATGTTCCCCCAAAAAAACTTATTAGCAATAGGAATTTTGCATCATCTCGTAATTGTATTTCCTTTACATACTTATCAAAATCCAATAAGAAAAAATGCGGTGCGGCACACCGCACAACTTTCCAATACTTCCACTCTAGAATCTAGAATTATATATTCGATTCTGACCGTTCATTGTGTTGAGATTGTTACAAATTTGAAATTTTAGGAATTAATGTCTCACAAACTATGCTCCGTACGAAACAATGTTGTAGGTACTGAAATGTAGACAATTAGAATCTCTACAAGGAAATATTCTTTGTTTGCCAGTGAGACGTAAATTTATGTTTGAGGTTAAGTGCCCTAGTTCCCTTCTTTAACGACCGATTTTGCTGAATTTCGAACCAGGTCGAATTTTTGCGGTGAAACCGATACTTTCCTATAACTACCTTCGGTAGTATCGGAAAGTAAAAATTAAGACCAACAAAAAAATTAACGTACAATTTGAATTACTTTTGGAAGCCGTGAGTTGTTTCAATTATGAAATGTATTTAGAAAAGTTTTCTCTCTCGACGGGGATCGAACCCGTACCTCTGTATTTTTAGTGCGGTGTTGTTCCAATTAGACCACGAGGGAGCCGTTACCTATAGAGATAACTGGTCTTGTAAATATTTGTTGTTCATTTTATACTAACGCGCGTTGAGTCTCATGGCGATACTATAAATACTTGCAGATGTACGGGTTCGATCCCCGTCGAGAGAGAAAAATATGAACGAAAAATTGCTACTGTGAGAGTAAGTAAATACATTTCCTAATTAAAAATTAATTATTCGTTCTGTCCTATTACCTATAAATAAATTATCATTAATGATATTTTGACGTGTGCTAATTATCTACCTACGTATATTTGTATATTGTTATTTAAATCGAATTACATTTAACGAAATTAAAGTGGAATAAAAATTGTATAGATACTGGGCGCACGTTTAAAGAATAACTAAATGACAAAATACGCAGTAGTTCAACGTTGCGCGCGCACCCGGAAAAATTTTACGTTTCAACGCTCGCTCCGAAAATTGTTCAGCGCATAAAGGTCCCCTCACACCAACGCGATACTGCGGGAGCGGAAGCGACGCGTCAAGTGTGGGAAGCGGGATCACGCGGGAAAGTTATGCCCCCACCAACGCGGTACGGCGGGAGCGGGAACCACGAGTCAAGTACCAGAAACTGAGAAAGTTTGTATTCAGACCAAGGCAGTGAATTAGAAAAGGGTAGAAGTGGTCCGTGTACTTTATATTTTTATATGAAAATTGATTCCTCCTCCTCGAATCACGAAGCTGAACTTACCATTTACTCCCAATTCGGAGCCTATTTCGTTCCAGATTTTATCACGTTTCCTCACATTTTTATATTCAGGATTTCCTAAATCGTATAGAATTGGATATTTTTTAACAGATTCGATCAAAGCTTCTGTGAACGACGACATCGCAAAAGAGCGGGAACGACGCGATCCCGCAGTATCGCGTTGGTGTGTGGGGACCTTAAGAATTGAAATGAGACGACGAAACATCAATTTGACAGTTTCCATTCGCTGCGTACAGTCGTTAGGTGCGCAAGTTTAGTTATTCTCTCGTATCGCGAACAATACCTATAGATAAGCTTCCGCGAACAATACCTATAGATAAGATTCGAGCTTTTTGAAGTTAATTTTAATGCGGTATAAGTTTAAAGACAAATGTTTGAATAAATTAATTAATTATTCTAAAACTGTACATCTTTGTCGTTCCAAGATAATTGCTTCGTTGCTATTATGTTTATACATATATTGGGACACATTTTTATTACCCGTGTTCACAACGGAAATGGCATAACAAGTGACAAAAAAATATAAAACTTCCATGTTATCAATAATAATTTACAAAACAAAATCTATCTTTTTCTTGTACATTTTACCTCGCATTCTGCAAATACCAGATGATTCCAACCATACGTCAAATGGCACCAAATGGATCTTCATGTATTTCAATATTTTCTTAACCACTCAGTATGTTTAAATTCTCTTGACGGCCTTTCCTTCTCTTCTACAATTCAAGTTTCTTTTCTTTCCTTTCCTTCGGCTTCGTCTTTCTTCATTTCATAATAATTATGTATAAGATATAATATTAAATTGCTAATGACTAATGGAAATTGAACGATAGAAATGATTGGATGGACTTTATTGATTAGTTACTTAATATTTAATAGTTATAATATAGTTTTACGGAAATTAATGAGTTCCTCTTCGAAATACACATTCCCAATGCTTTTGCAGAATCTTATAAATGTGTTTGACTGTAGGTCATGATGTTAAAAAAATATGTTAAATGAAAGAAGCGCAAACTTCCTGTTTCGATAAAAATCGATAAGATAAAAGATGCTCGAGCGCTTGATTGCCTAATAAACGTGTGCGCTTCGTTTATCCTTTAATTATGTGTTAATGTTGATTATTGCTCGAGTTAACAGGTTTTCATTCGATAGTAATCATAATCAGTTGAAAAAGATCGTTAATCATAAGTTTTCTTATAAATATCTAGATATATTTAAAGATAAAACTAAAATTTAAAAAAATTAAAATAAACGTCAACTGTCCTCAAGGTAAAAAACAAATTTTATTTCAAATAAATTAATATTATATTGAAAAATAATAATATTAAATTAATTAATATTAAAATTCATCACAAATATATAAACAAATTATCAAAATTTGAAATAATGCCAATAATAATCTGAAAGAAAGATATTTTGCTCGAGAAGTCAAGAATATTTATTAGTTACTAAATATTAGGTTTGTTTGTTATCCAGTAAGGTTCAGTGTAGTGCTGGACGCAGAGGTGTTAGTGCAGTTTAGTGTAACCATAGTAACCCCAGAATAACCTGTTTCCACTTTGATATTTATAGGTTTCCATTTTGAACGCAACTAATAAAAAAATCCACAAAAACTCTGGCAGAACTGAACAAAACAAAACCTAGTTTCTCAAAAATGTAAATTCCATTTGGTTTATATTCCCAACACGCATGCGTCATAATTCAGTACTGGCTGCACTAGCCAGTCTCGAGTCAGTCTAGCCAGTGTGGTCAGGAACTGGCTGCACTTTTGTATAACAAACGCCTGACTAACAAACAGACCTATTAATATTATTTATGTATATTTCTTTTGTAATCATAATTAAGTAAACTTCCCAAAATATAGGACGAAAATCGCATTGGTTTGTTTACATTGTAAAACTTTCCAAAAAGAATTTCAATTAATTGTCAAGAAAAGAATGTTATGTTGTTGTTCATAAATAAATTAATCGCGAATCATGCATTAAAGTAATTAATTTAATTACTTCCGAGCTACTAGCAAATTCTTACAATTAGCATGCATGACATACTTTCAATTAAAACAAACATCTTTGCTCTTCATATAGTTGTACCTAGTCCCTAGTCAGTCATCTTCTTTCTTCTTGAGTTCTGGTTGATGCCTCCAGCACAATTTGATTACTTATACAATTCTGAAAGTGTAAATACCACCAATCCTATATGTTTTGGTGTTTTAACTTTTATAACAACTATCTATTTCAAATATTACCAACACTATAATACGAACCAAAATATATCTAATAAGTATACATATAATTGCGGCGAGAAGTCACGCATGATTAAAGCTTAAATACCTATTAATATATTTATACCGCACAGCGGGCTTATTTATAATGTTTTACTTACACTTAATACTTAATTAAATACACTAAATATGACTAAATATACTAACAATTTTCAAATTCTATCATGAGCTTAAACTCCGGAGGCAGATTAATTTCTTATTTAATTTGAAGACAACTTTTTTTAAGTTTTATGTATACTTAAGTTTTAAGTTAATATAAATTAATACTTTTTAAGATTAAGCATAATGAAATGCTAAAAACTAAGATTTGTTTGTAATTGCTTGAGTTTTTTGTTTTTATATAATTAGTTCAGTTTATAATCACAATTTTTACAATTAAATATTATTTAATGGATTAATCTCCATACTGAAGTCGGGTTTTCGACGGATCTCCACGAATCTCGCTTCCCTGAGTCCGAAAAAGAGTGGTTTATGGAGTGAATAATAACAATCACAAAACAAATGAAAATAGAATAGAGAAGAGACGCATATTACTATGGCGATGCTCTAAACCAGGGGTCGGGAACTCACATGCGCCCCCATTTCAAGATTTCAGATTGACATATGAAAAAAAGTGCGAAGCAAATGAAGGTTAGTTGTAAGTTGCAAACGAAATAGTTGATATACTAGCAAAAATTGAAATACGCTGAATACAGGGTGTTTTAAATACGATTTATGCATGTTTTTTTAAATATATATTTTACATAAAAATTAATCGGTGCGTTAAATTCGCACCGCACACGGCACAACTTTTCAGGATTTCGTAGAAATCGTCGATTGTAAAAGTAATTTTGATCGGAAAGTGGAAATGACATTGATTACAATTTGATATTTTACGATCAACAAGTTCTGTGAAATCGTAGTGGATGTAGTCGAAAAGTTAGTTGTGCCATTTATTTTTTCTATTTTTCGCTTTCCTGTTAATCGCTGACGTGAATTCAGCTTCTTTACTACGTGAGTACTTATTAAGCCAATAAGAAGCGTAAGTATATTAATTATTGTTATAATCTTAAATGCAAATTATAATATAAAATGTTGTTTTATACTTTTTTATTATTATATACTATTTCTATACTTAATTGTCTAATTATAATGTTGATTTGTTTGTTTGAGATTAACTATCCAAATCAAACTATCCGACAACAAGAGACAAGATCAACAAACTTTGAACTTCGTTAATACTTTTAAAACTCGTATCCTCGGTTAATATTTAATTAACTATATCCTATTATTATTATTAATAGGATTGTATTATAAATTTGTAGCAAAAAGCAGTAAAAGTATAAAAATGTTAATGACGTCCTTAAAATAGAAAACTGACGTTTAAACTAAATAACCACCAACGAAACCTAACCAAAACTTCTTTATTTTTATTTTATAGAATTTCATTAAATTTAGTGAGATTTGTCGAGATTATTGAAATGTTTTGAATTGATTTGACTTTATTGGATTATTCCGTATAATTTGACTTAATTTTACATTGAATTGAATGAATTGACTTTTTAGGTTAGTTTCAGTAGTACCAACCTGATTCCTATAGTGCATCATTAAACAAAAACCAACAAGAGATTAACATGAATAATAATAAAAAAACCTGTGCATCTTTAACGAACGTCGGCCTCATAAAAGTATAGATAGATGAACATCATTGGCTATATACACTTGAAGCTTTACAAAAAGAGCTTACACAGTTTAAGTTCATTTATATCTGAAATCTTAAAGATCTCAAATTAAATTGCATGAAAACAGGACGATTCCGAAGTAATTGATATTTCAAGAAAATTAGCTCAAAAACATAGGTAAAGTTCTATTCGAAAGCATTAAAACGTCACAAATATTAAAACTATATGTACTATGATGTAGATCTTGATTCTGGACAAAGTGCATCTCCAAAAAAAAGCAAGGACATGACGAGATACAACTAACAGAACTAACGATAAGATCAATGAATACGATAAGCTCGCTTCAAAAGATCAAGCACATCAGCTTAGCTTAAACAACATTATTTTCTTTCCATTTTATTCATTTAATTCTTGTTTTTCTTCATTACTTTTTATCTGGTATCTTTGACTTTGGCTTGGGTACTTGGCTCCTTCGTTATTTTATCTTTATCTTTTGCATCTTTTGATTCGTTAAGTTTTTTCTTCTGATAAATCTTTGAATCTTTTAATGAAAAATATATATCTAAATGATGTTCATTTATTAAACTTAAACATAAGCATTTATTTTACATCTGTTTCATTAATTTACAGAATTTGAACAGAACAAAACGCGCAATATATATCTTCATGTCCTCAACCTTTAAAGTTTAAACAAGTTCATTTCTTAAATAAACATTTAATGATTTATATTAATAAAACACAAGAAATAGAAAAAATAATAATGTAACTTACCTAATATTCATTTTTAAAATTATTTATTAGGTTTGTTGCACTTATTAATAAAAATTAATGAGATAAAGTTTTCTCGACACAATTTCCTTAATTAACAATTAATTTATTTCGATTATCTACTAAATGTTAATTATTAAAAAATGATTGCAATACAATAAATTTCGCGAATTCTTAGGTTCAATTCGCCGATAGAAAAAAAGAACGATTTTCGTTCGAGTTTCGTATTCGCGTTTGATAGCGTTTTCGGTATTCGTTCAATTCAGGCTTATTCAGAAGAGAACGCCGTTGCGGCATCGACTGACTCGGAAACACGAGCGTCGTTTGATATAAACGCTCTCAAAACGCCGGTTCTCTTCCTTCGCTTGTGCTCGCTCACTTGTGCGGCTTGTGCACGTTCCACGTACTTCTTCTGTTCTCTGGTTCACTATTCTTCATCCTAGTACGTGTGTAGTGTACGAGTACTACTTCTCATTCTCGATACTCCTCTGCCGTTTTGTGTGGCACTCTAGTCTGTCATGCCGGCCCCGTCACAAGCGACTCAACTTTCCTACTTCTTGACTGGACTTCAGACTGGACTATGTTACGACGTTACGAGACGACTGCAAACCACAGAAGTTACTACAGTATGTTGGAAACTTCGAAACAAGTCTGCTTGATGCTGGTGGAATACATACTAAAAGTCCAAGAGCAATGTACAATGTTGGAACTTGGAACCAAGAAGCTAGAAGCATTCGACTGATTCAAGCCTCAACTGACTGAACACAAAAAACACACAATACGAGAAAATAAAAAGGAGTAAGGCGAAGATGTGAGCTGCACCAAAACTGCAATGCTAAGACAAGACGAGAAAAACAAAATTCGAATCTATTTATTTTGCACATTTTGCTTATTTAAATCATTCTTCTTCTTCTTTGAGCTTTTTTCCCTATGTACATATTGTAAGTATATGCTTCCAAGTTTGTCCAAGAAATATTTAAGCAAGCCGAGAACAAAACAAGTAGAATGTTTTTGGTACCTTAAGACCTTAACACTTTTAACACATAACTCTGTTCTTTTGCGTGTACATTGTACATTCATCTAACTAATCGCAATACAAACATATAAAACCAGCCCAAACGGCTTCGTGTGAGCCGAGATAGTATAGTCTTACCAGCTTCCCAACTTATTACAGCTTTAAAAGTTCATGGTTTAAGTTTAACTTAATGCCAATGAAAAGGTAGAGCAAAACAAACGAAACAGCAACTAAACGAGGATGTCTCTTACTTACATTGAACCCGAAGTAAAATGCTAGTTATTTTTCTAAATGTTAATAAAAAGAAAAAATCGGTGCCTTAAATTCGCACCGCACAAATTTCCAACCATAACCACTACACGATTTCGTGGAACTCATCGATCGTAAATTAATTTGATCTATTTTGCGTTCATAATATACCAATTAGAATACCCAGTGTAGTTAATTGAAGTATGAAATTAAAGCATTCCATGGTGCGGTTTTTTAATGTTCTCTTAGACAACTAGTTGCATAATTCGCATTGCGCATAGAATTCTACTAGGAAACTGTAATCGTCGATCTTCGTGTGAAAAATTTCATATTCATTTAAATATACCTTTCTTGATGTTTTGGGGTAGTATTTTATTTATACTGTTTGCTGTCGTTTCACGAATATCAGAAGGAGTGCAACTTCAATCATTCTCCTTTATAAATGTCATTAAATTCACTGATTTCTCGTTATTCGTTATTTTTAAACACTGCTACTGTCACGTTCAAACGTCGACCATTTTAAGCAACGCAATTTGGGTTGCCTACCATACACTTTAGAAATGTATTTTTTATTTGCTATAAGTATAAGTATAAGAAATGCTTTAAGGCTCTTTATAAAACTCGTCCATTGAAAAACTCGCCTACGGCTCGTTTTCCAGACTTGGACTCGGTTTTATAATAGATATAGCGTCTTGCACTTATTACTTAAAATACTATTGTGTGTACGCTTTATATTAGTTTCCATGCGCGTTGAATTCATCTAAGTTCTTAGAGCCTTTAGATTATCCGTCGCACTGTCGAATGTCTAGCATTAACTTTCAGACGTTGTTTAAAGGGATTTCTATTTAATTGCCCGAACTTTATCTGTAGATACGTAATTTTCAAATAATCCAAAATCCATGGTGGAAATTTCACGATATTAGACGACAAAATCTTCCATTCAGGATCTAATAATGTAATAATCATTTATTTAAAATCCCTGCCGCTCTCTTCGCTGCTCTCTTAATTATTTTCTTGCATTTAAGAACTAACAACAAAATTTATTATTCCACAAGCAAAAAGATGTAGTAAATAAAAGGGAAATATATTCGAATGTTCCATATCAAGCGCAATTTTTATTATCAAATTTTATATTTGCAATATCGCCGATATTGGGTTGTAATTTTTAAGAACGATCTCCCTGAATGCCAAGCATTTCCTTATAGCCGATGAAATTTTAAGTTTTGATATTCGGCTGTATATAACTCGACAAGCCTTTCTTTCCTTTTGTTACGAAAAAAGAATGAAAATAAAAAGAGAAATAAAAACGAATATGTCGTTCCCTACCGAATTGCTGTTGCAATATAGCGTGAGTTGGTCGAGTTGCAAGAGTTTTGAGAAGAAACACCGTTTTCTGAGACACCCAAACACATAAAGTTGTGTGTTGATTTACGAGACGTCGATCTCTTGGAATAAATGTTTTTCCTTCTTTGAATTGCTTGTCGATTTTCGCCGTACATCGTATGCTGTTCGATTTTGACGAAGGACACGGCTTCGTGCTTGTGCAACTTGTAGTGAAATTTGCTACGTTTACCCATCCATATACCTATATGTTTTTATATTTCTTCAAATTTTAACATTGTTGTTGTTAATATAAAATTTTTGTTGTGATTTTTATTGAAAAACGCACGTTTGCAAATATTATAAATTTTTATGCTAAAATTTCGATGATGTCGAATCGACTTTGTTGAATCGTGCGATGCAATTGTACAAACGGAAAACGGCCGAAAAAAAAAAGCTCAATATTCAGTTAGTCCAGAGTCCAGTTGGCAAGCGTTCCTGCGGTCAGCATTATTAAATTTCCGCCCATCACATATCACTTTTATTAAACGCATTATGTGCCCCCTCAGACTGTCCCAACAAATCTATTTTTGGTATTCGTTTAATTTCTTTTCAGTCTGCTTCCAACATTTTTTCCAAATTTCTTCGCATTTCAAAACAGTAACTTATTGATAGTCATTGTTACTGCAACCGCTCACAAAAATCGAACAAAAAGCACATCCTGCGCAAACTTCCAAACAATAATCGCTATATGATATTTGATACAGTTTTAAATGGATTCGCATTCGTGCAATTCATTGGGTTTTGGGCTCCGTTCATTCGAGTTATTATGGTGGCATTGCTGGGAACGTAGAACAATCTCGGACCCCTCTCTCTTATTCGAATATATAGTAAATACAATGAAAACAATCGTATCAGTGCTGGAACCGGTGGGTGGCTGTTAGTAAGGAACATCAGGACGCATTTTCAAATTTAATCGAGAATATAATTGCCGGGAATAATGAACAATCGAAACAATACCAGTCATCCCGTCCGATTATATTCCAGAGTGCTTTGATAAATATATGATTCTTATACCGCAAGGATAATTCAAAACGTGTAATATTTTTTTTTCTTTAATTCATTTTGCACGAAACGCGTATCTGTACACGCATTCTAGTAAAATACAATTTGCAATTTCCCAAACAACACGAATCCGAATCTGGATCGACGTGGAATTTCTATATTTGCGCCATTCCAGTCTCGCCCTTCGGCCTGTACATATACGAAAATCATCAAGAATCTTGACATTGCATTGCTATATAATCTCTAAGCCTGAGACAACGACGCAGCGACAAACTTTAACTGTAACGGTGGCGTATCCTTAATGTCCTTGTAGATAGTGAAGGTAATTATGCCCTCTGTTGTGTATACCTAGCTATTTTGGCGTTGTCTCTTCTCATTCTCCTTATAGTCCTTCCTATATTCTTGTCTTGTTATGTACTATTTAGTGTCATGTTCCTATTTCTGTTTTCATCTTCTCATTGCAAGATTATCGCAGTATCCTTGTTCAGTAACTGGATTCGATGTTTCTCTATATTACCCTAGATATACGTATTATATTATGCAACATTATATATGTGTATTTCTATTTCTATTGGCGCATCCCCGAATTTGTTCCGAATCGCGTTTCGGTAGTTTCGCAACGAATATTGTTTCTGTTTATGACAGGTGTACACCAAATATAATAGAGGCGGTATTACGCTTTGTTTGCTAATGATGTCACTGGATAATTGTACGCTCAACTATATACAGTTAGCGAGACTGGTTCGACGAATTTGCTTATAAATTTACGAGTTACGACGAATGACGGCGACATTTCGTTCCGTTCGCATCACTTGAGCGAGCTTCGAATATTTACCACTTTCATTAATGTCATAACAGTTAGTTTAATATACCGTGTGATCTTTTAACGATCTTCCATAGGGATTTACATTGTCAAGTTAATGGGTCTCTTGCTGAAAATTTTGCTTCGCAAGAAATCACACTCTTAATCTGTACCATCTGTACCATTTTTTGATAGTTTTTAATAATAAGATTAGTCATATTTCTTCAAAAAATAAATTAAAGAAATTTGAAAAAAAATCATGGTAGGCAACCAAACTTACAATTGCGTCAAAAAGTTTCTGAGGCTTTTACCTTTCACAAGTGTTTTCTTTTTCTTAACTTTAATGTTTTGTGGCTCGGAAAAGTAACCATTCTTAACTGTTCTGGAAGCTTGTATGTCGCCATTATTAATAAAAACGAATTTTATGTAAGAACACGAAAATTTATTAATTGCCAGTATGTTGTTTACACATTTGAACAAATGGTTTAATGGGTTGCATTCTTATCAGCTTTTTTTTAGATTTTTTTTTTGAGGGAATAATACAACTTTTTTCATTAAAAACTATTAGAATGGGTTAAAAATGATACAGATTAAGAGTGTGATTTTTTGCATCGCAAAATTTTCAGCAAGAGACCCATTAACACGACTTAAAATTTTTACCATGTAAATCTCTATAGAAGATCGTTAAAAGATCAGACGGTATATTTTAGTAATAGAGAGGTTACTAAAAATGAAACCATGCATTTTTACATGGACACTACCGCACCACACGATGATCAGATGAATTAACAAATGGCGGCCATATTGCTCACTTTCTTGACAATAGTATTGTAAATTTAATAAGTATATATTAACTGAGAAAGAGGGCGCTGGTATAAGAAACATATATGAAACCATAGAATTATAATATTTTTAGAGGAAAGGTATTCGCGCAGGCATGTCACGATTGGCAACCGGTAAACAAATAATTTTTTTTTTTTTATCAAAATTGATTTTTATTCCACCATCTATTTTATTCAATAAAAATAAATCTGACATATCTATGTATAATAATTGTACCATGTACTTCGTGATTGCGGGTATACTCGTTCCATGCCCTCTGTTTGTGAGAAGCAAAAAAAAAACAAGAAGCGAAAAGCGAGAAATTTTCAGATAATTGGCTCCAAAAAGTCGACATAAGCCCCATTAATCCGGAAAGGAACTGGAAACAATTTCACCGGTCATTTTGATTTACTGTTGCTGAACGCGTTGTCCGCCCACGTTACGCGTATGGTTTGTCGATGGACGGGGTGAGGGGGGTGTATAACTTTATACACACTACAGTTTTCCCTCGTTCGTTTTGCTCGTTTCGTCCCTTCGTCCTGGCAATATAACTAATATTTCATAAAGGATTTAATATCTTATACGTGTGTATAGATATAGTAGTAGCAGCAGGCACGAACTGTAACGAAACACACGTACACTGATCTGATCATGCACATGCGAATTCAACATTAACACATATATATGCATACACACATGCGTATACTTGTGTTTGTTTGTGTGTATAGGGATGTGTGGATGTAGCAAGGCAAGGACTTTTCCTTCGAAGCTATTGCGAAAAAGCTAGATATTTACGAAAGAAGTGCTTATGAAACGCGGCACGTTCCGTATTAACTTCTGCAACCATATCGAACCAAAACCGTACCAAATTGTACCAATAGTTCAAATTCGGGATGAACTCTACACAAACGTGAATAAGTTTTAGGTTACTTCTTAAAATAGTGTAGGCAAATGGCAGCAGAAGTAAAATCATATGTCCTTTGGTTATTTTCAATAAAATATTTGTTTTATTTTAGAGATGTTTTGTCCTGATTAGTTTATAAGTCGATTTTTCTTATTATTATTATTTCTATTTCTATTAGGAATGCTGTGTATACAAGTGCAAATGGCGTAAAATTAATATCGGTCGTCACGATTCACTGCGAATGTGAAATGATCAAACATCGAAATATTTTTAGATTATTGCTATACGAAATGTTAATATTAACATTTCTCTTAATAACTGTCATTTATTCAATTTGTTATTAGGGATGATTTGGAACTTAAATATAGCTTCACATCAATTACAATAATCACTTTCTTGATTTTTGCAAAATTACTTCCCGCTATACAAATAACTAATACGCCATGTTTTAAAACATGTTAAAAATGAAAAGTAAATTTTAAAATTTTAATTCGCGATCACATCAATTAATTTTGATTGGGTAATTGTAAAGCTATCAAAGATAAATCAACTTGCACATTCCATGTTCCATGTTCCATGTGTATACTTTCATTGTATTACCTTGTTATCTATATAGGACTATAGGTATATGTAAACCTCCATTCTATATTTAATTTTAAATTTCTCAATATCGCCCGCCGCTTTTTTGTTTGTTATCTCGCGTATCCGCGTTATCCCATTGAAAAGCTGATGGTTGCTGTAACAGTGTAATGTATGTCGACTCGACCCGTTCGTCTCGTAAAACAATTTATCAAAAATTGTTACCTCGTCGACCATTCACTTCGTTTGAAATGTTTTCGTTCTCATCCCTCTATCACCTATCTATCTATCTATCTATATCTATATGAACGAACGAACGAACGAACGAACGTTGCGATCGTTTCGTAACTTGATATGAAGCGGGGAACAGAGTGATGCGAGGGGAAAAATTCTCTGATAGCTATAAAACGCTTTGTCGGCGGAACGTGAACGATTTGGGAATTGTATTACATATACAGACAGCCATATAAGTCCTCTTGTAAAAGTTTATAGGTATAAATTGAAAGAACTATCAATCTAACAATACGTTATTCAATTTTAACACAAGGAAACGTAAGTAATGTGACAATGAAAATGACAGGATTAATCGAATTAAGCAATTATACTACCGCATCGACCACGCATCATGTACAAATTTGCTTCTACTGAATGTTGAAGGTGACAGAATTGAATAAATTTAATTTCATCACTTTGAAGGAATTGTGCGAACAGAAACAGAATGTTTCTAACTAGTTTACAGTTAGTTAGGTAATATACCGTGCGTTTATTGTACCGTCGAACATAGCATGTCCGCTATGTCCGCAGCTAAAATATGGCAGTGGGGATTTGTATTGCTAAAGGCACACCGACGGACGGGGAGAGAGTGGGGATGTGGGATGGACGTCGACACGCCACGATGACAAGTCAGTAACGACATGATCATGCATCGCCACTGCCATGAGTTTGACTCGTTTATTGTAGCTGCGAATATTGCGTACACTACATGCTATGTTCCATTGTAAAATAAACGCTCTGTATGTTACTTGTTGAAATAAACGCGTTTACGTTCACATATTCAGATAATCGAGTTTTTGATTACAAAACCTAGTCAATCAGAAAATAGTACCTAATTTAGTTTTTTTCTACATTCATTTACCACTATATACTGTAATCCTTATTGTTTTTCTTTGTTACAGGTGAGTGCAAAAAGC
This sequence comes from Liometoxenus newtonarum, assembly GCA_030264535.1. NCBI lineage: Eukaryota > Metazoa > Arthropoda > Insecta > Coleoptera > Staphylinidae > Liometoxenus > Liometoxenus newtonarum. The sequence goes on from JARJEB010026726.1 coordinate 23,425, forward strand.
TTTATGCTTGTTACAAATTACAAGCGGCACTCGAGGTTGCTGTGTTTTTGTAAAGGTAGGATTTATATTCGTTTTAAAACAATAATTTCGTTTACCGTAACAAGAACAACAACAACAAACATACAGAGCGTTTATTTTACCGTGGAACATAGCATGTTCGCAAATAAACGAGTCAAACTTGTAGCATGACGATGCACGATCAAGTCAATTTTGTTCTTTGTCATATTTATAAATAATTTAAGGATAAATTCTTTCAAATAATTCAATCATCTCGAATCTCGATTCAAAACGGTTTGCAATAATCCTCAAAATTGTTCTCACACTGATGCACCAACTTGTAGTCGTGGTGTGTCATCTTCCTTCCCACATCCCCACTCTCTCTCCGTCCGTCGGTGTGTCTTTAGCAATGGAAATCTCCACTGGCATGAGTTTCACTCAGCTACGAACATAGCACATGCTATGTTCGATGGTAAAATAAACGCACGGTATATTCGCTTAAACATGTAAACCAAACCAAATCAAAAAATGTGAATACTAAACTTGTATTCATGGATTTGTAAAAATGCGATATTTGACGTTTTATTTAATGCAAAAGTACTCTTGAGTTACCGTCATTTTCTTTTCTAAAGGACTACGTAGTAGGCTAACGCTTCCTTATCTATAGTTGAATAGTTGAAACAGTATAGATCCGAGATTCGTCATTCGAGAAATGTTCATATTAAACTTTAATAGTTTGCACTTGATGTTTATCTACCCGAAGTTATATCGCAATGAGGAAAATATATGAATTCGAGCAGGGAAACAATACAGAACAAGAGCAACAACTCACATGATAATAATGCACGAATATAACGGCGCTTTTGTTTCGATTGTTTAGTCCCGCACTTGCTAAATCACTTCCGAACAGATATTAAACAAGTGCACTTGTAGGTATGTATTTTGCTCTTCGTTCCGAATTTTTCTCGTTCACAACCAGCATACATATATTTTATGCTGTCGCAACTCGAAACGAGTTTTCAGTTTCCACGAAAAACGTTTCGTTATTCGTTGAGTTAAAGTAAACATCGGTTTAGCTTCCACTAGTTGTAATAGTATATTTCGCTACCACTTGCGTAAAGAAACCGTTTCTCTGTTGCGAATATTCAGAAATCGGAGTTTTCACGATATTACTGGTTCTGAGTCCAAATGACTTCTGTCAACTTCGCCGTTAAGAATATATATGGATTCTTAACGGCGAAGTTGACAGAAGTCAAGTTACCCTAACGGCCTAACCTAAGCTAACTTTTTAAAACGGGTGGGGATAAACACACAGGTTTTCAAAATATGCGAATATTCGCAAAAAGTTGCAATGATTTCAACTTTTTCCAGTTGAGAATGAGGCTTAACGCAAGATTACTCCTTACAATCTCAAAACGTATGCAACCCAAACAACAATTGCCAGTAAACTGAAGTGTTGCATTATGGATATAAACGTTTAATGTCATATGATTTGTGAAAAAAATACATTTTCCAATTACTTTCCAATTGTGCTATTCAAACAGGACTTATTCGAATACTTAAAAATACTTAAAAATACCTAAAAATATTTAAAAATACTTAAAAATACTTAAAAATGCTTAAAAATACTTAAAATTTAAAAATACTTAAAAATACTTAAAAATACTTAAAAATACTAAAAAATACATAAAAATACTTAAAAATACTTAAAAATATTTAAAAATACTTAAAAATACTTAAAAGTACTTAAAAATATTTAAAAATACATAAAAATACTTAAAAATACTTAAAAATACTTAAAAATACTTAAAAACACTTAAAAATACTTAAAAATACTTAAAAATACTTAAAAATACTTAAAAATACTTAAAAATAC
>JARJEB010026732.1:0-10912 GCA_030264535.1 Liometoxenus newtonarum
GGTGACCTCTTCCGTTTACCGGTATTTTAATAACGTTACCGCGCACATGGCATTTGATATATTTATGTTAAAATTCACAAATGTTTACGTTTAATAAAATGTAAATAAATATTTAATGTGAGTGTAAACGATTTTTAAAATTTATACCGGTAATTTTTTACCGGTAATTATACTGCTTTTTATTAAATAATACCGGTATTTGTAGCCAATGTTCCCTCTAAGCCGGAATGCGCACTACGCGCAAAATAATTTGACTGAGCAGGAGACTGAGCAGCAGACTGGGCAATGCTATATCCGAGAAGGCGCAGTGACCAAAAAAAAAGCTCTCAGCTAATATTTCTTGTGTGCGGCAAACATTTCTTGTATGAGGCAGGGGCAAAGGAAGTGCGCGCGCGCGCACGCGCGCAGCTTAGAGGGAACATTGTTTGTAGCGAAAACGTTATTATTTTTTCGTTGGTACCGTAATCGTATTGGTTTCGGTACCAAGCCCTGTTTGAATCTAAAACACATGCGGAGGGTTATAAAAAGATTCTTGTTGCGATAATAATTAACTTAACATTTTTTAGTTACTTTTATACATGATAAATATTTAAAAAAAGTAAAAATCATTAACAATAAATATAAATTTAATTCTTACGTCGCAATAACTTAAACTAGTAAATTATGTCTCTAAACTCATATGAATGTGAATACATGTGACGATAATAATTCTTAAAAATCTTCTACGTCCGAAGACTTCAAACCAAACCAAATTCATAAGTCGAGATAAACCTGCCAGTGTTTATCCATTTACACGATGCGCATGCACATCCAAGAATAAAAGTATATTGTGTGTGCATGTGTGTACGTGCACGCCACGATGTACACCGAAGTTGTATATAAATAGTGTTTAAAGGAGACTGTAAATGTTCATAAAACATCCCGTGGTGTGTCACAGTTGTCAGCTTATACGACTTTATGATGTACGCGAAGAGGTATTAATGGCGTTTGGGATACATTGAAATCAATCTTTCCTTCCACAAGAAGACGACTTCACTACACAACTACCACTACGACCACGGCATGATGGTTGATAATGTACTCAGGAAACCTTGAATATAATATAATCCATCGTGTAGGTACCCAAAACGAAGAATGCACATGCAGGCAACTTACCCAACAATCTTTGGGACTATATATGCCTGGAGGAATGTACTACATACTTACAACGTTAAAAATTTAACGGCACATCATGTGCTATCAATATTTTGTTTTTGAATGATGCCGATAATTCTGTACATACCTACTTTTAAGTGCTAATTGGAGAAAAGTAAATAATCAGAAGCAAAGCAAATTAGAAAGAAGCTAATAAAAAAAATTCATTAATGCTGTCAACTTTTAGGACCACTTGTGAACGTTAGGCCTGCAGAAGATATAAAATGTCGTCTTAATGCCTTTCTGAATTAAATACTTAAGAAATGTAAAACAAGAAAAAAATACATCACACAAGGAAATATAGGTTATGTTATATGTATTGTTGCCGTTTCAATCGGAAGAGTCTCTTGGATGACTCTCCCAATGTAGTGGAACATCATCTGCATCTCGCTTCCATAGTTTCTTTTATGTCTCGCGTCTTCTTTCTCATCGCGCCTCCACGAATACATTTTGTACCGTTCATCCAAGTGCTTGTGCCTGAGTGAGGAGACCATGCCAGGCCAAGCCAAGCCAAGCCAAACGGGTGTATAACTATGATTACATTTGCATCTGTCAACAATAAACTAGATTCAATGTGACATATAGATGCACATAAAGTGTCTCGTTTTCGGTCCGTAAAGTGCTTTTGTACGATCATAACGACTCGACGAATGAGGGCTTCGTCCTTAGTTCATTTCTTTGGATTTAGTTACTTTCGAGTATACACTCGCAGGTTGTTTGTTACATTTTAGTTTTTCTTTTTACTGGATTATGAATTAAAGTGAAACATTCGGACACACAACATTTATACATAATTTCGATTAGTAATGTTAAATAATAATGATAATGAAATTTTTGGGCCATCGCTTCGCCTCAAAATAATACTCTTCATAAAGTAGTCAGAAAAATTAGACTCAAACAGGAAAATTAAAACTTAAAACCCGCCGACCGAATACGATAATATTGCGGCGGTTTGACTTTGAAGTCACATTAAAAATTACAGCGCTTTCAATTAACTTTTATTATTTTAAGGTATTAATTAACTTAAGAATATGTCTTCTTCGTATACAAATGACGCGCATAAAAAGATAAAACTTTCAATATGTTTTATCTCTTTTTCTATCTCACGTTATAAGAGTTAAGACCAAAAACCACCTTTTTCATATTAATTAGGTTATTAGGTATTATTTCACTTTATATAATATTACATTATTATGTTCATGTAGTGTTGTCATTCGTTTGTTCATTTTCACTGATTTGTCCTTTTATTCATTCGTAATTCGTTGCGTGTGATTCTATCGCATCCCTACCATTCTATTAATCAAAATTGTTGTCTCGTTCGCCTATATATTGAATCGGAATTAATCAATCCATCAAAGTTGGACAAGTCCACAGTTCCGCGGGGGCATTGGCGAGTCTATTATTATGCGTCGATCTCGGAGTTTCATCATTCCGACCAAACAACAACTAAACGTCTCGAGCGACTTGACAACCAACAACAACGATGGGCTTGCCGTGCAGTCAGCACGGGCGTCGATTCATCGTCTCGCTTTGACGCCTTACAATGGCTAGATGACAGGTGTTTGTGTCTCTCGTCATCTACTATAGAAAAGTTTTCGGTTGGCCAACCATTTCATAGCCCATTGTATTAAGGTTTTAATAAACTATTTTTGAATAATCTCGACTTTAATCAAATCATATTTTAGCTTCTCTATTCTATAGATAAAATATATATGAGTAAATACGGCACTGCATCAATATAGTTAATTCGGTTGATATTGTATTCTGTTCGTTTCGTTTTCATCGAATTCTTGTTGTCTCTTGGCCGTCGACTCCTATAGTTAAGGTCTGTGTGCGTGGGCATTGAATTATGGTCACTAGGAATAGGGAAACATCAACATTTGTCTTGTCTTTTTTGAGAAATCAGCAGTATATCTGTGACATATTAATGACATTATGATAAAGAATATGAAAGTTGTCGCGGATAAACAAATCTATAAATAATAAATTCCTACTGCCTCACGGAAAGACTTAGTCGTCGTTGGATCGTACGTACATTAAATTTCAAAGTAGATATATGAAACATTCGAAACATTTCGTATACTTACACATAACACAAACACAAGACAAGACAGGACGACAACAGATGAGATGAGACGTAAAGTGATGCAGAAAAGAGTAGAATGAAAGGATTATTATTCAACTAAGGCTTAAACTTTAAACTAAGCAAGAGTGTTGTAAAATATGTAATAACAACTTTGAACGAAAGTCTGTGTACATACTTACAGCGCAATTTATTTATGTATTTCGACTTTTATGACGAATCCGAAATGACTAATTTTCACGTTAGTCTTTGCCTTGTAATTTACCTAAGTTTCTGTTAGATAAGAATTTGCTACACCTAATGAAGATAAAGAGACAAATAGAATGCATTATAACTAATAATGTTTGACATGGAGAAATATGCAAGTCAAGAAACTACTCGAAAGTTATTCGATTCAATTTTCTATTTTTGCTTTTTTTTGAATATGAATTCTGTTTCGTTGAACCCATACAACGAGATAACGTTACGTTCGTTAACATATAAAGATTGACATTGAGATGTAATGGGTTTTATGAATTCCTGCAGACGAGTTACGTCCTATATCAACTTCGTCACTGTCTCATCTGCCATCTTCCAGCTAAGTGACAAGTTGAGTGACGGCTCTGTTTACGCGGTGGTGTAGGGCCGCGGAATTTTAATTCGGTCGTCACGGAATCGCGATCCTTGCTTATACATATTTCCCTTCGGCCAAGTAACTTTGCTAAAACTTGCACATTATTATACAAAAATGAAACAAATCAAAATCAACTGTTGACCGTCATCAGACAACTATTTTTTGTTGCAAACTATTTTAAATACAAACATGTCAAGCTCATCACCATTACATTAATCCTAGACATCTATAGTTCAGTTATATACCAAATTATAGTTTTCTTTATTCTTAGTTTTATATTCGAATTGAAATTAACAATACTTATTAAGTCTTTTTTAACTTAACATTGTGTTAGGATTCACTCAACTTTGCTTAATTTCAGTCTTTCGCAACTTTACAGAAGTAAAATGCTATAATGTTGCAAACATATTAAAATTAATTAGTTTAAATAAATTGAAAGAGAATATTTATAATTAAGCAATTAAAATGTTCTGATCGTTACGCGACTTTTATAATTCCATATATTTACTTATATAAAATCCGGATATTTATTCCAATGAGTTTCGGCAAATCGTAAATATGAGTATAAACTTTCCAAAACTCTCAAGTATATAATGTCAGTATTTATTTATTTAAATGTCAATTTACTCACTCGAACGAGCCATTGTCATCATATGATTTATTTGGATGATCCGTTCACGTAGGTGTACATAGTCCTGGTAAATCAACTTACCTGAAAATAAGAAAAGAATCAATCAATAAATTACAATATGGCATCAAGAAAAGAAAATACTAAATAATGTAATGTTTAAATATATGGTTATTATAATGAGTGTCCTTTATATTTCATTTATTAAACCTTCCAATTCATATGTTAACTGTTCATCACAAATCAATTTCCATTTCGATAAAGTACTATTTTTGTAGTCCATAACAACATTAGGTTTGTTTGTTAGCCAGTAAGGTACAGCGTAGTGCTGCATTATTTAGTGTTCGAATGGACGGTTAGAGTAACATGTTTCCACTTTGACGTTTGCAGGTTTTCATTTTGAACAAAAACTCTCGCATAACTGAACAAAATATAACCTAGATTTCTTAAAAATGTACATTCCTATTGCTGTACCTATTGCAACACGCATGCGTCATAATTCAGCACTGGCTGCACTAGCCTCCTCGAGTCAGTGTAGCCAGGCGATCCGGGACTGTCCGGAACTGAATAACAAACGCTTCTGCACCGAAAACACTGGGTGCAGTTTTGTATAACAAACGGGTTGGTGTCTGTCACTGCAGGTCAAGACACAATAGGACTGACTAACAAACAGACTTATATGTGATAATGCTTTAAAATCGAATAACCGGCGCAAATATATTTCATTTTCTTTTAACCTGCAAAGAAATTTAAAATTGAAAGGGGAATGCAGAAAACATATACGCCTATAGGGTTACTTCGTTGGTCCATTCCACCTGAATTTCGTAAAGTGAAGTGTAAAGTGGTGCTTCAGTTTCTAGTAAAAGGCACGTGAAGAAGTTCAAGGTTCAGGGGTCGGTCGTTTTCTTTAATTTGTCAACGCTCTCGTTGATTGTATGCTTCTTTTCTTAGGTACAATTGTGAGAGTATAAAAGAACTATTTCTGCTTAATTCTTGAACACATAAAGTTGCATATTCGTTAAAATAAATCGGCATGTTTGAGTTTCAGGTGGCTCGATACAAACTCAAGAGCTCTCCTAAGTTTGGCACAAACTAGGTCTGTGAAAAGAACACAGCTAAAGCTTCCAAGTGAAAAGAACACAGCTAAAGCTTCCAATGTCAAATTTAGTACGAAATCACAGTGGATATGGTTAGAAAGTTGTGCAGTGCGAATTTAACTCACCGATTTTTTATTTCATTGCATAAACATAAATCGTTAAATTGAAATTAGATTAACGTAATAAATAACTCATGGGTGAATCTGTTGCATAGATATTTTAGACTATAATTTCTGGGGATATTTAGCCCTCATATCGTACAAGCACATCAAAAAGAGAATAATGCAGACACGCAGTGAGAGCCGCAGTAACGAATTTAATGTTAATGGACAATTGTGTGTGTGAAGGTCGTAAGGGCGTTCGTCTTTTTGCAGACAGTGCAATAACGGAACATTAGTTTGATATATGAGCGACGCGGTTATCAAACTAATATTGGGTACCCCGTGAATTGCCCATAAATATCAGACGGCATCGCAAGTCAATATCATCCGTAATGCCATACCAAAAGCGTTAGTTACATATTTTTCACATGAAACGAGTGAATGGCATAACGGCAGCGGCACAATCATTGACGAATCGAATGGGATTTCCACAGTAATCAAATGCATTTAATTCGTTTATTTTATCCTCTTTTCATACATATCATATACAACAATGCATAAGCAGTGAAGTGAGCCAGTGAGGGAGCTTAAATTATAAATAATCGAAAATCTCGTAATAATTTTGGCAATGGCAATTTTTAGAAATGTTGATAATATTCAAATTTGGTAGATGTGATTTAAATCAATTGCGCAGCATAGTTTGGTTGATACCTACCTATTAGTGTCGAAAGTGTTTTTATCGGGTTAGCAAAACGGACTATTTGTTCAGTAAAATTTGGCGAGTAATTTGAAATGGATAGTGTTAAACTTCGCCTTGTCCAGGTCTCGTACCAGTGATGAATAGCGTATGTGAACATGCAGTTACACGGGCTAAGAGTTATAGCGGACGGGCGGGCGGGCATGCAGACCACGAGAACGCATGCATTGCACTCAGTTCACACACAATTTACTGTGGCCGACATAAATCACTCAACTGAGTCGATTCATCAGACTCATTGTGCGGACCGGCCGCATCGAACGACCAATATTTTACAACTTTTTGACAACCCGGGATGGCTTTTCCATCTTTTCCAACTTCTCTTTATGGCATATATGCGCCGTCATCTGTCCGCGTTGGTGTGTGTGTGTGTGTGTGTGTGTGTGTGTGTGTGTGTGTGTGTGTGTGTGTGTGTGTGTCCTATTCGATTGCATGCGAAAGTTATTACGATCTATGTAAGCAGAGTACCCCCGAGTCTCAAGAATTCTACCCATTTATTCTCAGGTCCGTTCTTTAATACATCATATAACCCTCCGGTACCCATTTACCATTTATGGGTCCTTGACGGCAATTGTGTGAACATTCCTATATTTGGTCCAAAACGACAGCCATGTTTGATACACCAAATATAATAGAAAGGCTAACTTCAATAAGTATGTTATATTGGTGATCATATAAGATATGAATGAGGAGATGGCCAAGAATAAAATAAGATCTCGGAGACAACATGCAGTAGTGAATAAGTAGCATCAATAAATCGGTACGCACAACTTTCCAATCACGTACCAAATTTCTTGAAATAGGAAAGGGGATATTGAACCGAAATTAAGTGACATCACTTTTCGACCAAAATTATTTTAACGAATTTGATACAAGATCGGAAAATTGTGGGGCGCGAACCAATATCGATACCGATTTATTTAATTTCGATGACGTTTAACGTCCATTTCGATATTTATAACTATAACCTTTGTATGAAGTTTATATTGTCAACTTCGAGTGTCTGCTTATGGTCAGCTTGCTATAGAACAGGGTCACCCTAGTAACAGGCGTATATTCTATTCATAGGTTGCTAATTGTTTTTAGATTGTTGAAATACACATTCTACTATTCCAATAGCCCAAGAAGAAATGTTATTGGCAAATTTTGTGGGCACATTCTGAGATTAGCGAGTTCTAGGTATGCAAACTTATGTTTTGAGTTTTGACCTCCAAGTGTACCCATACATACATAACAAACGCACATACTATCAGACTACTCGATTTTGGAAATGGTCTGATCACATGGATTTCCTTGGTGGGAAAGTAAAAATGAGCTATACTTAGAGAAATGTGTATGAAGTTTAAATTGTCAACTCTGAGTGTCAGCTTGCTACAGAATAGTCACCTTAGTAACAAGGGTATTAAGTTGCTGATTTGGAATTATTGAAATGCACAATCTATCCATTAGCCCAAAAAGAACGGACACACAGTCAGTGGACTCGTTTTGAAGATGTCAAAACCTCGATCGGTAATAAATGGTCTGATCACATAGATTTCCTTGGTGGGAAAGTAAAAATGAGCTATACTTAGAAAGATGTGTAGAAACAAAATCGGCAATCGGTAAAGTCGGAAAACTTGCAGACTTTTAAGCCTGACTGTTTGGCATAATGGCTCTCATAATCATAACAGTGTTTTTATGCTTCTGGTTATACATTACATCGAAGCAATGTCCAAATAATTCTTACATTCTCTACTTCATCAAAGTACAAACCAACTGGTATATTACAAACCAAATAATTGTGCCATATGAGATTGTTAAGGAAATCTATGAAGTTGACATCTTACATTGAGAGTAATACAATGTTATACAACCTCACCGATTGTAGTTATCTTCCGGATCGGGTGCATTGTTTTGTGAAATTTTTTTGGAATGGAATCGTCGCGGGAGCAACGCCCGAAGGCCGATAAAACACACTCTTGCAGTCAGTAGTCAGTACAACAAACTCATACTCGTATATCTTTTCTCAATGGCTACTCCCACCACCCCTAAGACGCGATCCATCCATCCGAGGTTAGGTTCCATCTCGCTCAACTTTTCTTCAGACAGCGTATCTAGCTTCTCACTCCTTAACAGCCTTCACTCTAAAAGCATGCACGCGATATATAGAGGGACATTATGTCAAGGGGAACAGATGTATAAAATAAATATCCGCGCTCTATGCGCTAGGAGGAGAGCCATGATTCCGGAATCACATAAATCAGGGCACTAGCGGGGGGGCCTCGCGCGTACTAAACTCCGGGGGCGGCTCGCCATACCACCCCGTATGCCGAATAACCACCTAACTTACTGCCACTACAAAAGAATCTCGTGGACCGCTACTGCGATAGGGAGACTTCAATAAGTTTATTACTTACTTATCGATTATTGTTTTAAATCAGAAATTTTCTAACCTTACCATAATAGAAACATATTCCAATACTTATCTATATTTTGAGGACATATGTTGCAATAAAGTGCACTCTAATATTATATTGTTATTTTCACTTTATAATTATATCTTAAAGCGAACTATGATCGGTATGCTAACGTCATAGCCCAAACAAAAACCATTTCGCTGTCTAATTGGTTGGATTATATAAACTTTCTACCATGTTTTTCTATCTCAACACGTTTGGCAATTATTCATTCAAGACAAACTGCCAAAGTGCGGGTTACAGAGAGAATTACCGTCATAGTGGAATTTATATATTGAGACACTTTGATCCAAACTAGTGTCTGATAGATTCATGGGTAACACATGGAATCACCCAGAATAATCGGGGACAGTTGTGTCTCGACTCGACCGATTCTTTATATCGTCCTATTAATCACGACTAATCACCAAACGAGCCGGTTCTATAATATGTATGAGAACGTTGAAATATACCTGCCCAAAAATTTCCTCCTCGCCGCAATAGTATTTATACATCCAGACGAAAAATAGGTTGTCAATTAAACACAGAGACTTAATGAGAAAGCACGCGGTACTTCAAATACCTTCACGTTAATTTATCAAAAAAATTCTCAAAACCTACGAATAGTAATGGTATATAGTAAAATAAAAAATCGCATCAGAATGTGGTACCTGGTATTTATTGACTTCTTATATTTAATATTAGACAGAGTGACTTTAAATTATTGATTTCTAGTAAGCAGTGATAAACCTTAGTAGGCAAAAATAAGCAATCGGTGTATTAAGCACACGTCAACTAAATGTCAATAATTTACAATCACTCTGTAGAATGATAATATGAGGCCCAACCGAGAAAGTCAGCCAGATACGCCGCTCAACGTTCGTCTTTAATCAATGACACTAGCCGCAGTAGGAAGCTATAAATTTTTCCAAAACAAAAATAACTATTATGTGCGTCCCCAGCGCGGACATCATACTCGTATACAGAGTTGTAAAAGTTACATTAAAGTCGTTTCGTGATATATTATTTATGTGTGTGCTTGTGTGTTTGTGTAGAATTTACATGTTTTTATGCATTTATTTGTTTCTGTGGCTATGAGTCGCAATATGATATGTCAGTAATTTACGAGTATAGGATATTTGGCCGGGTTCAATCACAAGTAATTAAAAACGATTTATTCGAGACGAACACAATGCGAATGACCAACTATTTTGATATGCCTCGTCGGTCCGATTGCACATAAATAATGCATCTAGTAGCAATCGGGTGCACAAAACAACACGAACCTATAGAAAGGAAGAGAACCCATGAACGGAACGTTTCAAACTATAAACGGACGTTTCACAAAAATATAGCCTATATATGTATATTCTCACTTGGCTAAGCACTGTAACCAATCCTGTAGAAAAGCGAATAAAATTCTACAACTGCAACATCAGTTTGAAATCTAATTCCATTCAGACACCTGAATCTCGTCCTACACCACAAGGATTAGACTCAAAACTTTATACACCACAAGAAAAAGGTAAGCGAAACTGGTTATACCGTTTCGCTCAATATCGAATCTACGCAATCCGCACCACTCTGCCTTATTGATACGGCAATAGTGCATAAAGTTCTAAAGGTCTTCGGAAGGCACATCAGCGAAATCGTAAATATTGCCACCTTTTGCAATAAGGAGGACCGAAACTTGCGGACGATAACAATAGCATCAAGAGTTGGCCAGCACGAGGTATCAGCAGAAGGTGCTATCTAAGTGTGAGGGGGTCGGGGGTTCAATAAAGAGGCGGCCATTTGCTTGGTAATTGCATCATTTGGATGCCGAATACATATTGGAACGCGCCCAAAATGCACATACGACACTAGAGTGATTCGACCAGCGACTAGGGTCTCAATATAGCTTATATTTGTTTAGGATTGCAATTGTGTTTATTTTTTTCTGCTATATTGTTTCCCATATGCATATCAATAGTGGGTGGCTAGCTTTATATACCTACCTACCAA
>JARJEB010026738.1:0-12380 GCA_030264535.1 Liometoxenus newtonarum
ATATAGTATATAGTATATAGTATATAGTATATAGTATATAGTATATAGTATATAGTATATAGTATATAGTATATAGTATATAGTATATAGTATATAGTATATAGTATATAGTATATACTATATACTATATAGTATATAGGATATAGTATATAGTATATAGTATATAGTAATGCTTTACCGCCAACTGGTTTTAGAGCACTTTGTATAATCAAAATTTATCGTTTACATATAATTATAAATACATTGTGATAATTATTTCTTTTTTTTTGCAGCAATAAGTCAAGAAACAATACCGAAAGAATTAGCTATTGAAGGTGAACCCAATGTGGACATATTCCTAGATTTACATTTTCCTAAAGGTCCCACCGTATTTTTTTTAAACGGTAAAAAATTGCAACTACTAACTCCGCTGGATCGTGATGAAGATGGTGTGTCGCATATCGTCTTTCAGTTGGTATGCACAGTCAAGGCATCACGCAAGCGACGTTCAATTCCGGTCATCGTCAGATTGACCGACATCAACGACAACGCGCCTGAGTTCAGAAATACACCGTATGCAACAACAATATCTGAGGTAAATTAATATACATACGCACCGCACAACTTTCTGGCCAAATACACAACGCCGTAGAACTCGTGAATCCCAAAAGTAATTTTGAGCAGAAAGTAGAAATGGGATTACGTTTTGATATCACTAAATTTCTGGACAATTTCTATTGTCCGATCAAAATTACTTTTACTATCGACGAGTTCTACAAAGTCGTAGTGTATATGGTTGGAAATTTGTGCGGTGCGAATTTAACGCACTGATTTTTTCCATATGTAAAATAAATTAAATAATGCCTGTGACGTCTCTATTGTCAATTCCGGGTGTCAGCGTATGGTTGAGTCGCCCTAGCAACATGCTTAAATTCTATTCTTGTGTTGGTGATTTCTAAGAAATTCACAATTGCCAATTTCAAGTGTCGACAGTATAAGTGTAGTGTTGGCTGGATCATTGCTCACCTTCTCCATGGGCATACTGATAAGGGCTTAGAGCCCGAAACAGTGCTGTATATGTCTGGAGAGGTGTTGAGTGTTCGAGTCACTTTTACACTGGTTAACAGAGACGAAGAAATTGTTCTGAATACTCATTGACTAACGTTTACCGCCATTGTAAGCAACATATTGGGTGAAACTCCCTCTTATTCGCATTTATTTACCTATTGCTATGGAATTGTTGAAATGGTATTATATTTACCAATCTATTAGCCCTAGAGCTCCGGACCAATCACAAAAGCGTTCCACAATATGATTATTAAGTTGCCTACCTATGATAATTTTACATAGTGTTTCGATATTTGACGCACTGGCAATTAAAACGTACCTAACCCTCAGGTGTGGAACTCATGAAAGGTAGAATTATAAGGTCAAAATTAGGGCGGAAACAAACACTGTGAAATGCTAACAGTTTTCTCACTGCAAAGGTAGATCAGTGTTTCTTTCCGCCGTACTTTTGCCCTTATAATTCTACCCTTCATGAGTTCCACACATGAGGGTTACGTTTTAATTGCCAGTGCCTCAAATAACGAAACACTATGTAAAATTATCATAGGTAGGCAACTTAACGATCATATTGTGGAACGCTTTTGTGATTGGTCCGGAGCCAGTAATCCGTAGACGCAAGGTAGAAGAAATCTTATCAGCGAATCTTGTAGGAAATTCATAAAACCTTCGAACAATTTCTAGATAGTTCTATTATTATTTTGACAGTCAATAGGTTTGGTGGACTGACCTATGCAGTGACTCAAAATCGACCCACTATGGGCCTTCTCTTTTAACGTTTACACCGACGGACCGACAACCGACCTATTGTAAAATATAGTCCTGACTTTGGTCTTATTAAAATATAAATCGCCATCACGTACCTGTTTCAATTGAAAATTCAAATATTTAACGTTAAACTTTGCTAATGACAGCTCACGATCACGCTCGCAACCAAAACCAAAATCATGTCTGTAAATAAGATTTCAAAATGACTTGGGTCAGGTCAATCTCGTTTACATCGGTTCTCTAGGGATTTAGGTCGGACTAAATTTAGGTGAGTCCACGAATAAAAATGGACTGACCTATTTCGTTTACACCGCATGGACTAAATTCATTTGGGTCGAATTTAGTGTATAGGTCGCGGACCAAAGCTACGGTGTAAACGTAGCCATTAGCTCCCCTATTTACAAACCGATGTTGTTTATTCTTACTCTAGGTTCAAGTTATAGGGACAGCTGGCTACCTATAGATAACAAATTTCATTCAGTCATCCAGATAATATATGACATTAAGATTTTCATTTTTCGTTTATGAACTACAAAGTTACTGGTCGATTTCCCGCCAATATCTGAACACTCTGTATAGGTTGGGTATTTGTTCTACTAGTTTTGTACTTCCTGATTTCAGGAACTCACTTCGTAAGTGGTTTAGTCCATGATATGGGTGTCGTATTAGATTCAGTCTCTTCTAGCGCATTTTCTCTTCTTTGTATAGTTCTATGAAGTATTTCCGTCCATTTTTTGGTGATGTTTGATATCTGCACTTACTGTGTTTTTGAGTTTTTGACGCCATTTTTGACCCCGATGTCTTTTCGCTTTGCGTTATGATCTCTTTGAGTTTTTACTTTCCGATACTACTGCGGGTAGTTAGAGGAAAGTATCGGTCTATCCAAAAAATCGAACTCGGGTTTTCGAAGGATCTCTGTTAAAGTACAATGTAACAATGCCATAGAAAGAAAGCTGAAGCGCCCATGTGCTTGCATATGTGTTCTGACAAAAGCGACGTACACGCAGGTACTATAAAATAAGCGTGCTGTTGTAGCAATACTACATATAATTAAGAATAATGAGAATGATGATTGATGATTCTTCATTTAGGGTGGGTTCGAGTTTAACTGGGCAGACTGAGTTTGAAGCGAACAGTGTAGTCGACTAGTGTGCGAGAGAGTATCAGACAAATATGTGCGTAGTTCCGAAAACTGTAGCTACTGGGCCCGTCTCCTGGTAATGTTAATTCCAAATCGTTTCTCCATATGCACTCTATATACATTTTTACAATTTGATCAAAACAATTTCAAAGCAAAAGGTAAATAATTTGGAAACAACGATGCTTATTTTAAACATTTTATTTGAAAGTTTCTGAAATATTCTTAATCAATAATTTCCCATTGAAACTCAATGGATGTGGTATAAAATTGTTGGCAAGCACATAAAATACGAAATCTTTGTTTTCAGTCAAGCATTTCAGTCGAGAAAGCGGTACTTCATTTTTTATTTAAAATTTAAAAGTGCTTAATACTTATTGTTTCTATCTGATATACCATTTAGTTAACACCTATTGGAACAACAATATATCAAAATATTCATGCAAAAGACAAGGACGCGGGAGTCAACGGTTTGGTGGAATATTCAATTATTCCCTTTAAAAGTGACCACTATGGACATGAATATGAAGTTGGAAGTGCACGTATTACTTCGGCAGATGGCTATGGATTCTTCGCCATTAATTTACCGCATCAAGGACAAGTCACTGTCAATCGTACTTTGGATTATGAGAAAACTCAACGATACTACCTTACTATTCTTGCCACGGTAACGCATTTCTAGTTATTTATTCAATTTAAGTTTTAAGGGCCGCGTCGATGAAAATGCGCAAAAATACGTATTTTTGGCCGAATTTGCGTCCGCACCATTAAAGATATCAATTTGAAATTTACTATTGTATATATCAAACTTTTCACTACCAATATTAAATAATGATGTTTGATATTCCATATTAGTTTTGCAGAAAAAATTCTAAAATTGAAAAATTTAAAAAAAACCATAAACTAAAATGAATTTTGTAAACTCACTTTTCAAATTTTGTATGTCTCTAGTAAATGCGTAAATTCCCCTAATGATATTAAATACCAGATTTTGACTTAGTTCTATAGAGTTCTTGCTGAAAGAAATCGTTTAGACCATTTAGTAAGTAGTTCCACGATTGTCAAATTTTCGGAGTCTGACATGTATAGATGCATGTAAGATAGAAGCCCCAATTAAAAGTTATAAATCCCAACATCACAAAATATAATGTCTGAGAGTATTTCAATTAAGTAAAGATGATATTCACATATTTCGAGGCGGAATTTTTTGTGTAATTGAAAATTATTTTTGGAATGCAGAGTCGAACACTAAATGTCACTAAGTTGTGTAGTGTGCCATAACAGATTTTTCTATTTGTGTTATGTTTTAGGACCGAGCCAGAAATGAAAGTCAACGCATGTCTTCAACGACAACCCTTATAGTTAATATCAAAGACGATGATGACCAAAATCCTTCTTTTATATATAAGGCATGCATGTTTCTTGACGGAGCTTGTATAAATCCAGAATATCAAGCATCTGTAAGTGGAATTCCTATAACTTTCTATGACTAATAAATCTTAAGTCATAATTTTGATTAAATCTGATATTTATTTAGGTATCGAGTGGCGTCCTTCATGGTGTATTAAACTTATCTCCTGAAAAAATTCAAGCCATCGACATGGACACAATTAACACTCCTATAAAATATTCATTTGTGAGCGGGGTACCAGAAACTTTTACAGAATACTTTCGTATTGACCAAGATACGGGTGCTGTACATCAAACGAAAGCTGTCGATACATCAACAACAAAACGATTTGATATTATATTAAAAGCACAAGAAGTCTCCGAAGCTAAAAGGTCTACCACTGCAAAATTAACAATAACGGTGAAACCAGTCGATGCAAATCCACCCGAAATACAAGTTTCAGCTTCGGAAGGATTTGTTGATGAAAATTCGCCGATCGGTACCAATGTTCTTGATATGATTGGAACACCGATAAAAATTACTATCGAAGACAAAGATTTTGTAAATATTTTAAAACAAATTTGAGCCATAAAATAATTCAGATTAAAACTAAATAAAAAAATTCCAGGGTCCTGATGATCAAAAACCGCAATATGTATTTGAACTGACAACTCCTTTCTTTACAATTAACAAATCAGGAAATTTAGTCGTAAATGAAAACAACATTGATAGGGATCCGCCAAATCCCGGAAAATTTCGATTCCAAATTGTTGCTAGAGAAAGGAATGGTGTGGCAGCTAGTGCTCCATTATCGTTAACTGTGAACCTGAACGATGTCAATGATAATCCTCCAGTTTTGCCCATTATACCCCCCGTGACGGTGCCAGCTGGTGATTTGAAACGTAAAGTTATGACTATTCAAGCTACCGATAATGATGAAGGAAGAAATGCTGAAGTTACTTATTCGATATATCATGTTTCCAATAATGGGAATAATAAATTTATTGTAAATTCGCGCACGGGTGTACTGGAAACCGTTGGAAAATTGAATGCTGGTGACCAGTATAGTTTAACCGTCCAAGCTACTGATAAAGGAGGACTTTATACACAAGCGATTGTAGAAGTGACTATTAGTCCTGGACCTAATACTCAAGCACCAGTATTTGATCAAAATGTGTATGAAATTCAAGTCAGCGAAGGAGCAAGTATTAATTCAACAGTTGCTTCAATTTCTGTAAGTAAAAATTATCATAGTTTATTCAGAAATCGGAGATTCAGAAATGAAATCATTATTAATCTTAATTATTTTGTAATTTATTATATTTGATAGGCATTGGATCCGGAAAATGATCCCGTTTCATATTCAATTCTAAATGGTAACGACTTAAGGCAATTTGCAATTGGGTCAAAAACAGGTATTATTACCGTAATCCGGAAATTGGATAGAGAAGACTTGACCAAATACCAACTTGTAAGCGATTTGGGATACATACATAACTCTTATATCGGACTAAATTGTTTCTTTTTAGATAATAAAAGCAGAGGATTCTGGTAAATTATCAAGTACATGTACCGTTAACATAAAAGTAACGGACATAAATGACAAAAATCCAGAATTCGTCGGTGACCCATACACGTTTACGGTAAAAGAAGGCATGAACAATACTTCAGTTGGTTTTATCCATGCAACTGATGCAGATGAAGGAATAAATGCCAAAATTTCCTATTCAATTCCATCAAATTTACCGTTTAACATTGATAATGAAACTGGAGAAATCGTAACAAAACGATCATTAGACTACGAACAACAAAAATCATATCAACTTGTAGTAACAGCAAAGGATGGAGCACCCGATGCTCGTTTGGCTACTGCATCGGTTTTGATTTCTGTGTTGGACATTGAAGATGAAGTTCCAATATTCAATAGGCCCGAATATGAAGCAACAGTGCCAGAAAACATGCCCGATTATTTTGTTAGCGATGTCATGGCGCATGATCCTGATAGTATAAAGAAGATTACGTATGTCATTGTACGTGGAGCTACGGATCTATTCAGAATTGATGAAAGTAGCGGCGCTATATATACAATTCGGGGATTAGATTACGAACGTGATACGAACCATGTTCTGATTATTGGAACATTGGAGAATATGTCGAATGACAAAGACAGCACTACAAAAGTTATTATCAATGTCGAGGTAATATTTATTATTCGTATCTTTCGCAACGAGTTGTGTTAAGAAGGGTCTTATGAGCGAGTGTTTTGCGAGCATGAGTGAAGCGAGTACGAGTAATGTTGCACACTCACAATCATAGTTTAGAGACAATATACCAATTTATATAACGAAACACTCACGAAATCACCACTTGCTTGTGAACAAGCCGAACGCAGAGTCAAAAGTTAAACGCTCAAACAATCTCAAAATGCATAGAACGAGAAAGAAGGAGACGGACATTTTTAATATGATAGTGCTTAGAGAACACCTTAATACAACTGCACTAGCATAAATTCTTTATACATAAAATGTTCATAACCTAGTGGGTGTGCAAAAATTAATATTTATTTCTAGATGCCTACTTAGGTATAAATTTGTAAACTGCAACTAAAACATATCTTTTAGGATCGTAATGATATACCACCAGTGTTTACAATAGTTCCGCATCCAATAACGTTAGATGATGATGTTTCAATTGGCTCACCAGTAACAAAATTAATGGCAACTGATTCTGATGGTACAGCACCTGGCAACAAGGTTCGGTATGAAATTATCGGCAGAGGCAAAGCATCAAAATATTTCCAAATTGATCCAGATACAGGAAATGTCAGAGTTACGAATGATCTTAAGAAGGAAATTGATACAGAATACCAGGTAATGATACAAGTCCAAGATGACTTGTTAATAGTTTCCACGTTACCAATAAATGATTAATAATTTTACAGGTAGATGTGCGAGCTTATGATTTAGGAGATCCACAATTATCATCAGTAATTACATTAGACATTTACATACAACATGTAGCGACAGTTGCCCCAGAAGTAGGACTACGTTTTGCCGATACTTCATATACGATTCATGTTCAGGAGAATGCTACAATTGGAAAATTGATCAAAACAATGACGATTGTGAATAGTCGATCGCATGGACTGAATATTCCTCTTAAATGCCATATTATTACTGGCAACATTGAAGGTAAGCATGTGAAATTTCCGAAAAATTGTTTATAAAGTTGAATTTTTGCAGGTAAATTCAAAATAAACGTAACTGAGGATCGAAACTGCGCTTTGTATTTGAACGGCACACTCGACTACGAATTGGAAGAAACATATACTATCGAAGTGCAGATTATGTCTTTGCAAGGATTCATTAATAAAGAATTTGCTATCACCGAAATAACCATTAGCGTAGGAGATGTTAACGATAATGCACCATTTTTCATTTTCCCTAATGACAAATCCCGTAAATATTACACTGCTATTGCTGATAATGCACCTTTGGGTACTACAGTTATACAAATTAAGGTAACAACCAATAACATTCCAGATAATAATTAATTTTTTCGCAATTGGCAAAGATTCCATACAACGCTAATTAATAATATGCAGTTTGTCAAGGGTTAAATTTTAATATTGATTTTAAATAATTTTTAGGCAGACGACAAAGATAGTGGCAAAAACGGGAAGATTGACTATTTTTTAATGGGTAACTATAGCGAATATTTCACGATGGATAAGCAATTGGGCATTATAAAAACCAAGAGAAACTTGGAGGCCATGGATCAGCCATTTAAATTATTAGTTCGAGCCCAAGATAATCCAAACAGCACCAGGGACTATCACGAAACAGAAGCCGAATTGATCATCAATTTAATTAATGATGGAAATCGTTTGGTCTTGGTCATTGGAGATGCCAAGCCGGATGTTGTAGCCACAAAACTTGATCTTGTATCTGATATAATACAAGAACAAACTGGCCTGATTGTTGGAGTCGAAAAACTATCAGCTAGGCAGTTTGTTAACGCAAATGAAACTTTGGAGACTGATCCTGCCGCCACCGATATCTGGTTTTATTTGATTGATCCAACTACTGATAGTATATTGCCACGTAATCACAGCTTAGTACAGAAGTAAGTATTATATAATTATACTTTTTAGTATAAACAGCGTTAACGATCAAATATATTTATGACATAGGTCAATTTTTGATAAACCGGCAATGGACAATATTACATTTGATATCACCGGACAAATTAAACATACAGCATTCAATTTTCACGTACCTTTGGTAATTCACAAGGTTAAAACTGCGTCAATAGCATCTGCAAACGGCGAACTTTTTCCGTATGCGCTTCTTATTATTGCCTGTATTATATTTATTTCTGGAATAATAGGAATCATTTACATCTGTGTATCGTGGAGCAGGTATTGTATATTTTGTTTTTCATTCCAAAATTAATTTTCGAATTGAAGGTATAAATCATTCAAAGATCAAATACAACGTTCATATGTTGTACCAGCAAGTCCCGCCAGATATGATTCGGTCTATGTTGAGCCGAACTTAAAAGAATACGAAACTCAAGTGTTGCAAATGTGTGTACCAGTAGATGATCCTGACGATTACAACGACCTGCATTTAGATTTTAGCAACAAAAATCACGCATTTAGCATAGATAATGTTAGTTACATTAGTAAAGAAAATTTGAATGTCAATAAAAAATACGGTTTGTACTTTAAGTCGTTACATAACAAATTAGATTTAACACATTGGTTTTAGGTAAACAAAGTCCTGTAAGTAGTGAATCAGCTACAACTGCTCGCGCTTCAAGTATTGGAGAGCACATATTAAATTCTTCTGGGAATAATCATTCTTTGAGACGAGATCACAATATTTACAGGTAAAATGAATATTTAATCCGTTATTTTATTGATTTTCTTATTTACCCAGGCTGAACAACCTGGCTAAATTACAGCTTTTTCAAGTAGAAACTTGCAAATAGTGAATATATTTCATTAATATGAAATAATTGGATTACGTCTAAAGGAAAAATGACAACGCCAAAATCATTTGGTTTTTTGAGCTGCATCGCGAAAAAATATTTTGAAGTATGCGGGGTGTCCCATAAACTCTAACTTTCTCTTTAGTTTTGAATTCTGTTTTAAATTTGGAATCGTCTGACCCTTTTCTCTAATCGTTGGTCCGCCATTTTAATTTCGTGCGAGGAATGTGACTTGCAAGAGATATTTTAAAAACGAACTACTCAGGAAGGGTAAGAGAGAGCAAGTTTGCTGTTTTCTCAGACTTTTAGGGAAAGAAACGAGCTTTGTTTATGTTGGTTCGAAGTTTCATTATCTGCTCAGGTGTATTTTCCGCTAATTTTCCAAGCTGAAATATATCAATCGACCAAATCTTTTTTTTCAATTAGCAACCCACACTTTTTTATCTAGCTGTCTTTGGCATCTAACGGACTACTGGCTGACCCAATTTGATAGAGGCGTTAGGGGATTTGATAGTGTCCATTCGTTCGGTGGTACCTGCGCTGACTATCGTCCCTCCATGATTATAGATAATTAGTTACTTTAATTAAAAAGGAATTTGAAATTGTGCTACTACCAACAACATTTTATACTTATTTTCTGATATTTAAGATCTTCAGACGACGACGATGATATGAATGCTAGTCCATCTAACGACAACGTCATGTTCAGAGAAAAGCGAGACTATTCACATATGAGTTTCGGCTACGGTGATCATTCGCCTGTGGAAACTACCACTGAACTCTAGTTTTCTTAATTTACTAAATAAGTTATTTGTAAATGAAACTTTAAGAAAAATACGTGGTGTCTTGTCTGCCGTTTTTATTGTAACGTTGATCGAGGACATGCTCTTTCAATGCCATAGTCAACGAGACATTTGTATTTTAAATGTTAATTTTATAGTTTATAGGAAATAAAGTATATACATGGTGTATTCCTCGAGTATAAGATTGTTCTGCAAACATTCAACAGGCGAGAAATAAGGGTATACTTCTTAATTGAACCTTAATTATTATCATTTGATACTTTACGTATTACTTTCGAAATGAACATAGGTACTATAGCAAAATAAGTTGTATAACGAATAACTGAGGTGAAAGGTTGAATTCATAATATGTAAAAATTGCAAGAATTGTATGAAATGAATATTAATGCATGAAAGGTTATTAGAGTAAAATAATTTTATACTATGTTATTAGTAAGTAATTATTTATGACAAATTTTATACACGTATGTTGGAAAATAAATTTGTAGATTTTTCTTATTTCATTTTTTTATTTTATAGTAAGGAAAGATAGGTGATCAAGCAAAATATCGAAATTGGATTCTCAGCCGATCTGCACGAATCTCGCTTCCCTGGGTCCGAAAAAGTGATGTGTGTGTGTGTGTGTGTGTGTGTGTGTGTGTGTGTGTGTCAAATTTGCACCGCACAACTTTCCGACCGTATCCACTACGATTTTCTAGAACTCGTCATCGTAAAACTAATTCTGATCGATTAAATTTATAACACCATATGATGCGCTTGATCATTGTTAACAATTTGACTGCTCGCATCTCACAAATTTCCGACCATGAACTAAATTCCGTGAAACTCTCCGATTGTGCAAATAATTTTGATCGTAAAGTGGAAATTGTACAAAAATTAAGTCATATCAAAATGTTTCGACTTTCCTGTCAAAATTAGTTCGTATTCAACATATATGCATAAATAAATATCCTTAACAAATTATATTTCTCACCTGTTAAAGAATAATATTCGAGTTTTTTCACACATAAATAAATAATACAAAGTTTTACGATTTGGCGCAGCCGAAGCCCATTCTGCCTGTTTTTCTATAATTTTACATGCACACCATTGCACCAAATGCAAATATATTCAAATAATATGATAACATATAAGTATTTTAATATTCCAACATCTGACTATCTTATCATTCGACTTTGGTTTCACCTTGTATATACTAGCACGACATATAGGAACTAAATAAGAAAAACATACTTTTTGGACACATCGCTACAAGATTTTAATTTTTGACATTTTTACTTTCCGGCTTACTGAAGGTATAGTAAGGAAAGATAGGTGATCAAGCAAAATTTTGAACTCGGGTTTTCGACGGATCTCCACGAATCTCGCTTCCCTGAATCAGAAAAAGTGGTTTTTAGAGTGAGGTGTGTGTGTCTCTCTGGCTGCTGCTGTGTGTGTGTATGTGTGTGTGTGTATGTGTGTGTGTGTGTGTATGTGCGTGTGGGGCTGTGAAGGAAATTGCGGGGAAACCAACCAACCTATCGGGATGAAATTTGGCATCTGGGTAGGTAACTTGAACCTAGACAACATCGGCCGGTAAGGAAAGGAGCTATTGG
Source organism: Liometoxenus newtonarum (assembly GCA_030264535.1). Lineage (NCBI taxonomy): Eukaryota > Metazoa > Arthropoda > Insecta > Coleoptera > Staphylinidae > Liometoxenus > Liometoxenus newtonarum. The sequence continues at coordinate 11,734 of JARJEB010026738.1, forward strand.
CTGTTAAAATATTAATTGCAAAGGTCTTTTGAATTTCCTACAAGGTTCGTCAATAAAATTTCTTCTAGGTCTAATGGATTGGTAGATATGTGCTACCATTTCAACAATCCAATAATAATCACCATCATAAGAATAGAATAGAACAATGCTCCTCCGCACAATTTTTACTTTTCGGCCACATACCGAAGGTATGGGAAAGATAGGTTAACATGAAAAAAATCGAAGTCTTATTTTTTCCTGGTTCGTGGAGATCCGTTGACCTCTGGTCAAAATCGGGTTTTTGGTCTGATGCTTGTTTGTGTGTATGTTAGCAAAATTTCGGGCAAACCAAGCAAAGAACCGAGATGAAATTTGGTACATGGGTTCATATAGGTCTCACTTGAACCTAGAGTAAAAATAAATAACTTAGGCCAGTAAGTAAAGAAGATATGGGCTGTCAAAATATTAATTTGCGTGTTAATTAATTTTATCTCTATTAGTTCTGAATTTTCGACAAGATTCGCCATTAACACTTCTTCTTGGGCTAATGAGTAGTAAGGATTGGAGAGTTCTGGATATGTGGTGGTGGTGGAGCTAGGGATATTTTTGTCCGCTAGATGTCGCACGTGGTATTTTGACGTAATTACGTGAGCTGAAACCCAAGGGAT
>JARJEB010026746.1:0-22680 GCA_030264535.1 Liometoxenus newtonarum
TATTAATACGCTCGGGCTTTACTACACTCGGCTCGCTTCGCGTCGCCTCGTGTCGTAAACTTGCCCTCGCGTATAATAGCCTGCATTATAGGCTCATTGAATAATATACTATTATTGAAATTAAAACATCAAATAAATTATAAACAAGAATTAATCATTTTTCCGATGATTAGAATATTGTGCACAATTTCAATCAAATCGAATTTTCAACTTCATCAAAAAAGTTATGTTTTTAGGTTAAATACATATACCTAGAAAAGAAATATAAAATAAATTTAAAAAAAAAGTATCATTTTGGTCTGTAAGCTTTTTGTAATATTTTTTGTATGTTTTACTACTTTTTGAAATGCTTTAAAAGAAATAATTCAAAATTTTGTAAATATACCAAAACATCAAGAATAATGGAATAAAAAACAATATTTGTTTAAATATATATATATATATATATATTTTCTCCTTACTCTCCGTTTTACTGTCAAAGTCCCGAGTATCGTGCAATTCTTCTTCCTAAGCTTATGTTCTCATTTACAAGTTAATTCGAGCGCAATAGATCATAAATTTAGAAGTTTATTAAATTATATTGTATTATTATTATTGAGACAGAGCTGGCTGCGCACCATAGGCAACAAGGCGGGCATTCTTCTTCTTGGCCGTTCGCGTTCTCTTTGTCGCGATTGGTTTGACCGTACGGACGTAGGCCGTTATCCGGCATAGAGGCCCGTTGTCTGCGACTTACAAACTTCTTCGGACTCGCGCCTGCTTAGCTTCGTGGTTGGCTTTAGGGCCAGTGAATTGTTAGTTACAATACTGACGTCTAACCCATACGCTCTGTAACATTATTATATAAATAATGAAATTCTAAATTTGAAATGATGTCGTCCTATAAGATTATTTCTAAATTTGATATATTATTTGAGCGTAACAGTGTTTGATAAACAATTTGTTATTATTTAGCAAAGAAGAAACATTAAATAAGCAATAACAAGAAAATAAAGACAAACGAGAAAACAAAAAATGCCAATCTGAAAGTAGTAAAATCCTCTGAACTTAGGGATTTTATTTTATTATTCATCAAGGACACTCATTATATATTTTATATTCATCATTTATGCAGTGTAAATCGCTATCGTCTTGTTGTGAATGGTTTCGGTCATCTAAGTCGTTTTGTGACGCAATAAAAATCAAAAGGAATTGTTCCGATTTTTACGATTGTTTGCCATTTGTACTCTAGTCGTTCGGCAACGTATTATTGAATATTAAATCTCGATTCACGAAAAAATTGGGAACAAAAAGACTAAGCACAAAAATAATCAAGTCTATAGCAGAAAATCATGAAATAACAATCGAAAACGAAAATAAATGAAAAAAGAAGCAACAATAGAAGACTAAAGACTAAAACATATGTTCGAAAAGGATACAGGATGTCACAAATTGCGTTCGAATGATTGTAGTTTTCGGAAATACGTAATCAAAAACCTTCTATTAAATGAAATAAACAATAAGGACAAACAAGAAGACTAACTGAAGTTAATACGAGTAATATTGAAGGATAATATGTGAATGTGAATGTGAATTGGGAACCAAAAATGGGAGAAATCAAGGAAAGCTAATCATAATAATGGGAAAGTTTTATAGAGCGGTTTTATTATTTTTGCGATATAGTTCGAACATCATTGATCCAATATTCTCCAGTCTAATATTATCCACGATGTCTATATTACTCTTGGTCCTTCGTAAATTAAGCCACAAATTGTTATCTATATAGTTTGTGGAAAGTTAGGGATTTAGAAATTTACTTATTTTTGTTGTTGTTATACGATGAGCATTATCATTTTCTACAACATTTTATTTTTTCATCATCGCAACATTATTAAAACTTAAAAATTGATTTGACAAGTTTAAAACTCTTGCAATTTGCTCTACGATTACGAATATGTGTGACCGCTTCCTAATGCGATTGAACAACACAAACTTTAATAATATAAACGAGTTTTGGTTGGAAAATGAAAAAGTCGCACTTGCATCAGACTAACAAACAAGATATACAAAAGAAAATTTTTATTTTTATTCACAAGCACAAATTTTGCTTTTATTACTTATTTTTAGTATTATTATTACTTAGATAATAATTACAAGCATAGTAAATTATTTTTTCTGCACCTGTTTAGTTATATGGTCATTATTAGCATTTTTTGAGTGATTAATTGTACCTATAAATCATACGTGATTTATGGATTTTCATTAATCACTGCGATTTACATAACATTGATCGCATATATTCGTAGATCATTTAAAGTTCAACAAGATTTAACAAATTTGAAGTGACCGATCCAACTTATCTTTATGACCAAAATCTCGAAAGAACCCGAAGAATTCCGACCATAGCTCTATATGTATCGCCCGCCATATTGTTTCACTTGTCAGTTAGCGCTCGTACGTTGCTTCATCGGGAAATCGTATTTTGTGTTAAAAATAGTACAAGGTGTAGAAAAAGCATAGTATTATATTCGCGATTATGGCCATTGTCCACGAAGATGATGTTTGCGCCCACGAGCCGTAGGCGAGTGGCGCAATTCATCTATCGTAATCGCTCATATAATAATATACTATTTAAGTATTTGCACAAAAAAAATTTACTTTTGCGTCGAAAATAATTCACGTAAAAATGGTAGATGCCAGCCACTTGAGTAGGTTAGTTCGTGACACTGGCTTAAGTTGGATTTTAATCGCTCCGTAACTTAATGGGGAAGAGCAAGGCTCAGAATGCCGTTGATTCGTCGTTCGAGTGAATTATTGACTAAATATAAAAATTAAATTTAATATTATTAATGAACATTCATCAGTTGTAAATAAAATTAAAATTGAATTTAAAAACCTGTGCATATAAATTCTAGTCCTACACAATTTACAAAAAAAAAATTGCTGCAGATGTGGTAAGAAAACTTTTCGAGTTAAAAAACTAGTTGTATACTGATGGCAAGGATTTCAATTGTAGAAGTCAAGTTTGTTTCAAGTTTACTGGAAAAGCTTCATTCACCTGAACGACCTGAAATTTGTTTCCGTGAAATTGCAGGTGCATACACAGCTAACTAGTAATGCAAACTTATCCCAGACTCAATTTAACTACAACTAGAAACTACAATAGAAAAAAGCTAACAATTTGGATCAATTCGATTTATTATTTCAGTCTCAAAATTGTTAGAAAAGTAAAAATACATAATTGTACTGCTTATAGAAAGATTCATCATGTTCGCAAAATTACAACAAACTTTTAAGCGATACATATAGATATGGAAAGTTAGAAAGTCCTTCAATTCTCTAAATTTCGCGTGCAAACTAAATTCGAATTGTATTCCTACTTTTACAGCTTCCTTAACAGCAAAACTCCCTAACTGTAGGTGTATAGAGGTAGACCAAGCAAGCTACAAGCAAGCAAGCAAGCAAGATTCATTCATTCGACAGAGATCTAAACTAAACGGAGACCAAAACACCGTAAGATTAGATGTCTACCGGATGGTGATATAATGGCAATGTAATTGAGTCACGCGTTCCGACTCTTTCAGATTAAAACAAACTCCGTGAAGAGCTCACACTCACTCTTCTTAACCTTAACGTATATCTCCCTCTGATTGTTATTTTCTAACTATACACTAAGGCTGAGCTATATAGCACATACAATTGTACTTTTCTACGTAACTTTGCTTAGACCACAAAAGTACAAGTACGAGCAGAATTAAATGTTTCAAAGAAACAAGAATTTACAGCACAACCTTCAGACCGACATACAAGGAAAGGAAAAGGCAATAAAATTTACAAAAATAACAAGAATTATTTGTCTCAGTTTGTGCTTTTTGGAAAAAGAAGAAAAAAATAATTGAAAACTTGGTGCAATTTTAAGTAAGCAATAAATTTTGTTAAACAATTTTAGACGCATTGATTCCTAGGATCCAAAGACTGAAAATGTCTTTACTGCATTCACCCAACGTTGGGCGCCAATTTGTTTGGATGGTAGTTAATTTGCTCACTTTATAGGTGGTGCCGGTGATAACAAAAAATTAAAATTTAAGCATAAACTTCAAACTCGACGATTGCGTTCGGCAATCGTGCATCATGAATAAAAAAAATTACAGGAGAAGAGACAATAGTTAATTTGAATGAAAATGGGAAAAAAGAGAATTGAACGCTCAATAATTAATGAATGTAACGCCATTTTGAAGCCTTATTAAGAATTAATCAACTTGGTGCGAGCAAATTTTACAAAACGAAATATTTCTAGATCTTGTCACAAAAAAGTATTTTATTTTTAAATAATTGCCGTCAAATATTCTATTGCAGGAAATCTTTTTATAAATTCATACCCATACGTAAGCAGTACAAATATATAAATGTAATCAAGAGAAACAATCAAATTAATTACTAATTTAATCAACACGAGACGGGGTTAATTATTTCTTTTATGTCTGTAAATATAGGCGCACCACTTTTATAATTATTCATTCTTTTATTCCTTAAATAAGAACGAGCCGACCGAAACACAAAGAAAAATTAATTTGTTCTAAAAAAACTTAGGTATTTTAATTAATAATTTAATTTAAAATAATTTTTGTTATATGTATTTCCTCCCTTTTATGTTGTTCTTAATCCTTGAAATTTTATGTAATTTGATAGAAAAAAAGTTGTATTAAATATTATTCTACTTACAAATTAGTTAATAAGTTGAGTTCTTTTGAAATCTAGTAATTTTATTTTCGATGTTCTACCAAAAAATTTAATTTGTAATTGTGATGGGAATACAATTTTAGTGCGTGTTTCTAAAAGAACTTTTAAAATGTTGACGTTGCCTCTTGGACAAACAGTTAGAACAAAAATAAATTCCAACGAGAACATTAATTCTGAATTATAATTCCGAAAATAGCGTTAAAACATGTTGGAAATAAAACAAAACATCGTTGAAAGTCCTTTACAAGGACTGCCTGTTCGCTGTTCTTTTCCTAATTTTGTGAATATAAGTATAGCAAAATATATACAAACGGAAAGGAAAAAGAAACAACATTTTGTTGACCACTTCGGACATAAGAAGCCAGCCAGTTGGAAGGGTGAAACCGAGAAACAACATGGCCCATAATAATTTAGAGAACAGCATGTATCACAAGCGAGTAGAGTAAATTTTTCAATTAACGTCACGTTCTCCTTCCGACATGCACCATATGCATCCCTTATTACATTTATTCACATATATTTCCCGGCAAGAAAGTATGGAAAATATATTATGTTTTGGTACAACGTGTATACAAATTCACATTTCAAATTATCCTTTTGCAGTTGCCTCACGGGCAGGACCTTCCTTATAAGACGGAGACTTAAAGTTCCCATTACTTATTCTATCATTATACGCAAATGATACTTTTCTGTGTACAGTCAAGTCCCAACGTGTGCATAATATTTTAATTTATTTCGGTTCGAAGTACTTGAACACGTGTTAGAAAAAGAAATCAAAAATATATTTTTGGTTTTGTAAAATAAAATAGTAGTTTACCTAATAAGGTTGGAAAGTTATTCCATTTCTCACTAGGGCAATACTTAAATCGATTAAAATCGATTAATGGTGCGAGTGTGAAATTGAAAGTTTTCCAGTCGCATTGTGTACATCTTTTATTTCAGCAGCTACATTTCCCATAAACAACACCTTGTTTAATAATATCTACAAATTTGAATTAAAAAATATATTTCGTGATGCAAAATAAACAGAAAATGTTCAGAAAAAATTGGTGCGTTAAAATCGCACAGTATAACTTTCCGACTATGCACTATACACTATAATTTCTAAATTTCTGTGCAATTGGGCATTTCAGCATGGTCGGAAAGTAAAAAAAAGAGTTAAACAATCATTTCTGACATTTCTCTAAAAACTGCCAACATAACAAATCGCAATGAATATATGTAATAATAAGCATTTTGAAGGAAGGAAAAATCTATGAGATACTTCCGGTACAAATTCTATTCTATTATTATCTATTTACATTTCCTCGCGCTTATTTACGACACATCTTTCTGTCTTTTCCACTTTAGCAATCAGTATTCTTTGATTGTGTAATGTTAAAATTACAACACCAACAATTTTTGAAAAGCATATAATAACACATAATAATGGCAATTTACTTTTTACTTGTAGGTACTAGACATATAACCAAACCAAAGCAAAAAAGTACTTTTAGACCAGTAGTAGGCGCAGGGCCGGTTTATTCATTAGGGCCGAAAAAATCAAAATTAATAAACTGTGTTTATTATTTTTCAATTTTTTTTTTTCATTAGATTTATCTCAAAGGGCATACAGTCAAATCGTCTACGACACTTAAAAAAGTCTAAACCGGCCCTGTCAGTAGGCATGAAATGTACCTATTCCTTTAAAATTGCATTGGAAACAGCACGCGAATAATTTAAATCAAAACATAAATAATTGCACTTTAATATTCTATTATTCGAATATTTAGGCGTCTAGGGAATAAAACATCCTGTTAACTTCCTGTTGATTCATGTTTTACATATTTGTTTCCAGTATATATTCAATTTCAAGTCAAGCTTTGCAATTTCTCGATTTTATTTTCAATTTCTACACGTGCAAATTTACATTTCGAGATTTATGATTATTGATTTTGCTTTTCTTATATTTTTTGATTTCTCAAAGAATTTTGTGCTTTGTGCACATATTTCTATTTTCTTTGAAGCATATTTTTCTTGTTTTTAATAATTAGTATAAAGGGCACACGAAAACGTCTCATCCTCGAAAGGGTAGAGTAGAGCGAAGAATATACATACATACATACATAACGGGCAAACCTCGTTGGACAATTTAACTCATTTCGATCTTCAGGGCCGATGTCTCGTACAAGATGTTGTCTCAAAGATAGGGCGCCACTCTCGGATAACGGGACAGAGACCCGGTGTACTCGTATGAATCACATCACAATTAGCAAAAATGCTTTAATACTTCAAATGTGTAATATTCAATAAAAAATTATCTATGCACTCGCACACATAAGAATTATCCAGCGATACAATCCGCATAATCTCGTAACAGGAATTTACTACCCCAAACTGATTTTACGACCTAACACCGCGTGGAAATTATATTTCTTCATAATTCAAAGACGCTATCACACACACTCACACTCGTACAACGACGTGAGACGTGCGATAGCGAAAACATATTTTAAACATAAAAGTAACGTTAAATTCACTTCAACGTTACATTACTTCTTTTCGCACAGTAATATAAATAGACTCGTAAAATTCGGTCACAAAATCTTGCGACGTAATTAAAATTATAAAAGACAGCGTCCTGACATTTTTTACAAATTGGTTTTTTTTTTGCTTACCATTTCCTTTTGTCCCACAACTTTATCTTATATTTCTATATTTTTTGTCGAACGTCTAAATTACTCTCTCGTGTCTCTTGCGTAAGGCAACAAAACAGCATCTTCAGACTCCTTTTTAATTAAATTAAAACTTAAAGTTTTCTGCGTCGTGGCGTGCATCGTGACGTTGTTAATAAAGTTTTTCTAACTTAAGCTTACTCATTACCCGCAGTACTAGGGAATGCCATCAGGAAGCATCGAAGTAGTTGTCGGGAAAATGACAAGACGGAAAAACCACAACTGGCTGCTTAAGAAGATGTTAATTCTGGTCTTCTTTCTTTAGAAAAATCGCTTAGATAATGTTGTAAAACAAAAAACAAGTAACATCAAAACATTAGCAAGAAACAATAAATAAGACAAACCAAACCTAGATAAAATCTTTACATTAATTTTAATTTTAATTTACAACTTTCAAACATCAAATAACACAATGTAAAATGTAATATGGGAAAATACAAACGGAAATACAATTTTAATTAATTACTTGTAACTGTTTTATTATTCGTTTATTTGGAATAAACCCTAAAATAGTGAACGAAAACAAAATGTTTGCGTGTTTTCAAAATGGTTGTACTAAATATCGGATGATACCGCGACTGCCACCGTCGAAACAACCACGAAACAAGGAAAAAGAAATGAACAAAAAAATACAACTGAAAAGTTAGGTTTTCTCTAAAAGGCAATGCTTTCTAATTATTTGACATATTTAACAAGTTACAATACATGAGTTGACGTCACTTGCTACTTTAACCAAACTCAAGAAATAATTGAGAATTTCAGAATTTAAATTTTATTTGAAATGTAATTTCAATGTAAAATCAGCATTTTATTTACGTCGCAATCAAATAGCAAAGATCGGTTGCTTAATGAAGATTTAATTGCAATTGCAATCGCCCGGAAAAAAAGCGTCACAAAAAACATAAAAGGGTTGTGCATTAAAACCAAAAAGAGTTCAGCGAGTTTTGGAAAGACGTGATTTTATTCAACATTACAACACGCGCTGTTCATTTGAAAATGAATGAATAAATGAAAGAAACGTCGGCATCAGTAAAAGATTCATTACAACTCAACAACTCACCCCCCAAACGTTCCTTTTCAAATGGTTTTACGAAGTGCTGATGTGTTACGATGTAAACTGCTGGAGAAAAAGGGTAAACATTTCGTTTTCGCGTTGAATATGCGCTAACGAAACGCAAAATGTTTGAATCGTTTCAATGTTTTTCAAATGTTGCATTTTCTATTTGAAACATAAACTCAGCGAAAAATTCTAAAGTTTAAAGTTCATTTCGAATTAAAAAAGAGAATAAATTAGTATATAATAAAAGGATTTAAAAATTCTAACAATTTTCGGCATTCCCCTCATATTTTATTTCGCCCTTCATGGGTTCGTTCGCAAATACTGTTTCATACCCTTTTAATCGTTTCCCGTAATCCTGTAACGAAATTGAAATAGTGTCCGTTTATACGCGTTTTATAATTTTATCGTCATTATTACGACGTCATTATTTGCCGTTAGCAGTTTCAATTGAGGACCCAGCATCAAACCAATACCACTCGAAATCGACCCTTATTCGCAACCATTAAGACGATCAAGTCGTCCTTCGTGTGATCCCTCTTGAGTGTTCGTTTTAATATCATGCTCCCTTCATTTCAGTGCCTTTGTCAGAAGGATGAAACGCCGCTTTCTAACCGCGCCGACCGCCATCAAGACGAGTCGTAAGGAAGACTTTTTGAGATTTAATTAAGGGCCCGGTGAGTTTACGAGCGTATTTTAAACCGGTTATCAAACGTCAACTGCGACATTTGCGACCTTACCCCCTAGTCCCAACAGGAAAGAATGAAAATACCTCAAAGACATGATGATAAACATAAAAGGTATGGAAAATAAAAATGACAAGTTTTTAAATTTTAGAGAATGTTGTATTTTTGGAATTTTAATGATTTTTCAATACACCCTGTAGGTAGTTCTAGATACACTTATTGACCTTAAAAACCACCCCGGCACTGGAAGCAGTTTTTCAGATTTCAAACATCCTGCAATAGTAGTTTACCTAATAAGGGTGGAAAGTCAAGTGCAGTGTGCTGCACCTCACGCAATCGCAGCTTTTCCTGCAGACACCTACATGACATTAATCATTCATTGCATTGTTTGGATGATTTGTTCCCATTTGACTTTTCACATTTGTCAACTAACGTACGGTGAAAATGTGTCATTCTACACATAGTAGCCCTAGCCGTAGGAGAACTCCATTATACGGTTTGTAAGTATGCAAGTGTGAACATGAAGTGAATTCCGGGAGTAGGTAAAATGGTAAGTGGCGGTTGTGGTTCGGCTGCTGGTTGTGCAGCGGAGTCGGAGTCAACTGTAAGCGAATAATTTACGAGGCCGTTAGGCAAATTACCGGGAGGAAAAAAAACATGCGATTTCTACGCGACACCGACGCGCACGAAGCGTGGACCACAACTAGATAGATAGCCGGGCCGGCAGTGTCGAGTCGAGACACATCTCGAGGGTGTTTAAAAAAAATTATATCCTATGTTAAAGCAACAGAGTATAGAGTGGTGTGGACAAACGGGTAGAGGGTAGCAGAGCTCATGACTAACGTTTACAGGACATGCTGGTATAGAATGGACGACAATCGTAAATTATCACTGATGGGCTATAGCTACATGTAATTCAAATACAAGTATACTGGGTCAGAACAACCAAAAGATTGACATAAGAACTGAGAAAAATTGGGAAGGGCGGAGGACTAGTCTACGAACTCGACCAGAAGAAGGGAAGAGCAAAATTTAAGATAGATTAAGCAAAACACAAGTCTTTGCGTCCCTAGCGGCATTAACGAGAAGTTCCCGAAACGCAAAAAGAGTTTGATTGCCCAAAGTACGTGACTCCAGCGCCACCATCAGTAGTTATTTATCTCAATACAATGGAACAATAAACTATCTGAACAAATCAAAAGATCCTAACGGTCAATTTGTGAACTACCAGGAAATTTAATTCGAACACTTTGTATAGGCAAAATAAAAAGTTTTGTTGGTTTGTGGAGTGAATAAAGTATTCTCTGGTGGTAGGTAGTACGTGACTCCAGCGCCACCATCGATAGTTATTTATCTCAATACAATGGAACACTAAGCTATCAGAACAAGTCAAAAGATTGACGTCCTTACGAGTCCTAGCGGTAAATTTGTGAACTACCAGGAAAATTAATTCCAACACTTTGTATAGGAAAAATAAAAAGTTTTGTTGGTTAGTGGAGTGAGTAAAGTATTTTTTGGTATCCTATCCGAGCAGGGTGGTATTCGGATAGGTTGGAAAACGCAACACACATAAACAACAGATAAAATCTGCACGTGCAATTTTGCACTTTTCCACTTTTCCACACAAACTCATGCAAATGGATTGAAAGTATTGTTTTTCATTGTTTTACGTTTTGCCTTTTATATCGTTATATGCACATGTATACTTATTACATTGAGTATACCTACCTACATTTTGAAGTTTGTATTGTATATGTATGTGGTCGCGGTCGTGCGTTGTCCTGTTTTGGCCAAGGATTTGAACTGCATTGAAAAGTGCCGAGGTTCGGTCGTGCGTGTAATGCACTTTCGGAAAATAGGTGGCAAAAAATACAATATAATTATCGTTCGTTTTGGGCAATAAATAAAAATAATCGTGCAATATCTTTAACCCCTTTGGCGAATACATACCGAAACCAACAAATGAACCATACTTGCTTGGCGTGGAAATTGTTACGTGGCACAACACACGTGTACAACACTCGCATAAAATCGAATAATGTGGCATATAATGTTTTTACTTATTCTTGTTTCAACGTTTTTCAGCAAAAAACATATATAAGCAAGCGAATATAAGTAAAATGCTGAATGGGGTAACTCATGAATTTGCTTATGAGTTTTATGAGAGAAAGAAAACATGCGCTGGAAATGTGAAAATCTAGATTTATTTTTCGACTTCTTTTTTCTACCTAATAACCATGTAATTTAGTGTAGCTGATAAAATGCGGAGAGATTTTTAACGAACTCGACCATGTGGCAATATGTTGCATTTTTTGAGAACTTTCTTGATTGTAGAAAACAATCATAATAATGCATGAATGCACCGATAAGCGAGCAACAATGGATTAATCAACACTCGAACTCGAACACGATATACTTCGATTTCTTGTTGTTTATAAATTTTTAAGTATACTGCGTTCGGTGAACACATTCAGTAACTTCCCCTCCCACAAATGAGCGCCAAATTTGAATTGATTGCTGCTATTGGTAAGCCTGTTGCACGCAGCTTGTATGTCTCGTATTTGTCAGACTGCTCAATGTTAAGTTTGAAGTTCGTGCTTGCACTTCGATTTTGAACGACAAGTAATATGATTTAAATTTCCCGCGTGGGAAAGAACTTAATGCTACAAAAAATAAGAAAAAAAGAATTGTTATATTTTTTGCATTTTTGTTGTGGATCAAAAAAAAATCATTGAATCGTTATCATTAACAACATATTATTAAGAGAGCATTCAAAGAAACAAGTCGTTTCAAGCCGGATCGTAAGAATAAATTTATGGTATTTATATCCCAAAAATTCGTCCTTTGAGCCGGATCGTAATAATAAATAATCTAAGGTATTTATCTCCCACAGGATTCATAGAACAGATAATATGATAGCAATAATTAGGCAAGCTTTGGATAAAGTGGGTTGGTAGCACTGTTCAAATAAAGTAAACAGTAATACCAACCATCTCAGTAAATATTCAAAATTCCCTAAAAACGTCAATTGTGTCATTACTGTCATTGGTTAACATTTTTACTTTAAAAACGAGAATTATTAAACCGATTTGATAATAATCTCGTTAACGGTCAATAATAAATTTCAAGTAGGAACGTAAGAATAAATAATTTAAGATATTTATATACCACAAATTGGTCCTTCGAGCCGGATCGTAATAATAAATAATTTAAAGTATTTATATCCTACAAGGTTCATAAAACAGATAATACGATACCAATAATTAGGCAATAAGCATTTGATAAAGTGGGTAGGTAGCACTGTTCAAATAAAGTAAACAGTAATACCAACCATCTCAGTAAATATTCAAAATTCCCTAAAAACGTCAATTGTGTCATTACTGTCATTGGTTAACATTTTAACTATAAAAAGGAAGAATTCTTAAATAAATTTGCTAATAACCTGGTGAATGACCAATAATAAATAAGAAAACGTTCTAACTATAGTTTTTGTGGAGGAATTAACCAAAGAAAAGTTTAAGTAAGCAAAAGTTTATTTTAAAAATTTCTTGCAAACGCGTGCATTATTTGCAAGTTGTTTTAGGGTTATATTCCAGGGTAATAAAACAACGAAAAGGTCGTTTCGGCTGACCGAATAAATCGAATAAAGTTTTCTTTTTCTTCGTCTAGTTTGAAGAAGGGGGCCAAGCGAGAGAAAAGTTTTTTGATATATTATCGTTTTGTCGAAAACGCGCACATTTGAGCGGCTCTACGAGCAAACAACATGAAGATCGCCGGCGGCTGCTTTTATACATAAAAACTTATTCTCATGCAACAAAAATATAAAAGTCAAAAACTTACCAAAACTGTGGCCAGAGTGCAACTGACTAAATTAATAGTCTACAAGGTTCATAATATAGATACTAAAGTAGATACTAACTACAAAGTAAGATATAATTTTAAAAAGTGAATTACCTAATAAGTATAATTAATTGGCGGTCTTATGAAGGGATCGATAAAAAAGGTCGTTAAATCCAAGGTGTACCTTGAAGCAATTCCACAAAAATGTTAAATTTATGTCCAATTGAAAACTGCTCCTTTTATTACGTAGGACGTGAACAAGAAAATAACTTCCCAGGTAGATGATACTCCTGTTCATCCTTTTCATTACCCCTTTATCACCCAACGCTCTTTCCTAGTGCGATTGCTATACTTACGAGTATGTTACAACTATATACCACCACTACCAGCAGATTATTAAAATAAGGAGCACTTATTCTATTTTATTGGCGCGCGTTTGCATTAAATTCCGGAAGTCTCCGAAGGTTCACAGTAATAGACTCCAATTGCAAGTTCTATAACTTAACTACAGTATGAATTTAACATTCGAAAAAGTAAAATATAAAAAACCAAAAGAAATTGGTTGGTAAGTATACTCCAAGTTCTCTACAACTGCTTCAAATCCAACCAAGTGCTATACCACTAGGACTTTCAGGACTAACAGGACATCGATCACAGTAGCCATAACTGAGGATTACTACTAGAGTCTTTAAGGATGTAAGGATACGTCTTATGTAGAGTGCAACCGTAATCGAAGACCGACGATTGAAGTTGTTAAGGACGAAGGACGCGCATAAGGCACTGGTAGAGTATATATGTATAGTTGAGTCCAGATGCATTTTATTGTATTCATATCACTATTTGAAAAGAAAAAACAGTGAAAAATAGTTTAAAAAAATGTTCAAGACAAACAAATCTTACGAGGCTACTTGGGATCGAGCAAATTCTGCATATCTCTGCGTCTGGCATAAAGGCACCTGAGATTTAGATATAGATTTGAAAAGGGACTTAGATTTAGATTAAGCGATATTTCTGCGATATCCGTATAATGGCTAAACAGGCTTTATTTTTCATAATAAATGGGCCATTAGAAAACAATTTTAGATATTGAAGTATCCAGTGACAATCTTGTAATTGATCAATGCACCATTTCAAAAGTGCAAGAAAATAGAAATTTTGACTATCATTTCAAGGAATAAGTGCACGCAAAACAATATAGAGAATTGAGCTGCTGTCGCATATAAATTCAGGGATATTCAGGGGGGGGATTTGGGGTTTAGAACCCCCATTCTCTCTTTTAAATACGTATACATTACATTACAAACACAAACTTTAAAAATATTATTTTTTTGCAAAAATAGTAATTATGGGGGATGAACCCCCCATGGCCCGGTCCTGGATACGCACTGTATAAATTCATAAATAATTGAAGTTTAATCTGTTTATATCATGTTGTACGAGCACTAATTGTATAAGTAATTCTAATTTCTAATTTTAAATCTAACAGTAAATTGTAATTGTAAATCCGAAATTAATTGGCCAATTTTCTCCTTCGTCCTCAATGCGCATTGCTCCAGCTATTCCAAATGCAACTCTCCCAGTTCAAGTACGAGTAAGTCCACCCATTTTCCCCATTTTCTCGCAACTTACGTTCAATGCCATACTTTACAACAACTAACAATCCGCCAGCCGAATCCTCCTGCATTTTGTATGTACCAGCATAGCGCCACAACTAGCAACCAAACTCCAGTTCGGTTCGAAGTATACATACATATATGACTATATTCTATCCGGCATGGCATGATGATATCCTTTGCCAAGCACAATCCTTAACTTTCCCACCCTGAACCAATCCGTATTCCGTACGAAACGAAAGAGTAAAAACCAATAGTCGTAATAACAAGTGTAGTGGTACAGAGAACATCAGAGAAATGCATTTAGAGGTTTGAAGCTTTAAATTTAGCAAACAGTGGTACGGACGGAGTAGACACGCCGTGCTAACTATCCTCTATATCAGGGGTCGGCAGACTTCTGACATCAACTCGGACATAACAAAGCTTTCAAAAGCGTTTTAACTAAATTTTAAATAAAAAATGGCTTCGTTATTATGTTTTCTTCACTACTTGGCTCTTCTCACTGCAAAGTCTGCCGACCCCTGCTACATACAAAGGCAGTTAACTAAATAATATAATTACAATGGCAATAAGTAATTAAAGTTGGGCGCTCGCAAAGTTTATCGCATTATATTCGTTGTTTTTTTGTTCCAATACGTTTTGTGTTTATATAGAGAGAAAATCGTGATTTGGTTTGGGTTAGGTTAACTTTTCGTGCTGTGTATATTTATATTTATCTATTTTGGTGTTTAGTTGTTCCTTTTGCTCTTCTTGTGTTTAGTTATATGGTTTTATTGACTTTTGCAGATTTTTCAATGCAAGAATGGCACATTCCTTTGAATAACCTTTGCACGCATTGGTATTCTCTGGAAATTTATAAAGATTTGCGGAGCAAATATAATGAATACAAAAATTCAAAAATTCTATTCCACAAGTAAAAATTTTTGTTTCGTTCGGTATTTTCGTTTTCCTTTTGTTTGAGCCTCCTGTTTGTTGGTATAACTTTTGTAAAGTCAAAGTATAAGTAGGAAAAAGGTGCAAAACGAAGCAAAAGTAAAATTAAACCAAGAGCCTGGTACCAGTTGTCACTTGGCAATATACCTATAAGATTTGTTTCGTGGTTTATACCTTGCATTTTACTGACTGACTGCCGTAAACTAACAAAATAAAAAGCATTTGTTCTCCTATCTTTTACTATCTCTTCGCTAATTTACAATAAGTAAAAGTTTTTAGGTAATTTACGCTTTTATATAACTTTGACTATAAAAAAAACCTGTCTTTCAAGAAGTTTTTGCAGGGAAAACCAACAAAAAAAAAGTATAAATTATTTCTTAATGTAAGAGATCAGATAACCCTTTATTTCGGTATAATCCATCAGCTTCATTGCTATGACTAAAGTAAACAAAAAACGAAATAGTATAACAAGATACGCAATGTCTGTGTCAAAATTCGTACCTGACACTGCGATACAAAACAAAACATGCGGAAGACAGATCAATTACAGCGCGAGTAAGCAGTACTATTGGCGCCACCGGTGCTTAATAATTTAATAGATTAGAGAATAGATGGCAGCACTCTGTTAGCTTTGTACGATTTTTACCATAGACGTTGCGTTTCTTGTCCTATATTCCTACAAATAATAATAGTAACACTAACCTGAACCAATTGGCGTTGCAGCTGTCCTCGTCGTCGCACTATTATTATCCTTCTCCTGCAATCCATCCAACGCTTGTACCAATCTATTCTCACGTCTCTCATCCGTATACTGTCCACCTTCATCATTACTCACAACCGATGGTGTTGTCGACTGAGTCGTAGCAGCAGTCGTTTGAATTAGTATGTGACCGTTGCCATTATCGCCACCGCTCAATAAAAATATCGGCGTACCGCCGCCGAAACGCTTCACCGATTGCAGGAAGACACCTTCGCCGAGATCGTCCTGTTGCTGGAAGATGATTTGCCCAATTTTGGCTGTATCACCATCTTGTAGGACGAGATTCTTGGTGGAATTGAGAAGGATGTGACCGTTGTCGGAGGATTTCGTGCCACGCAACAAGATGATGTTGTTGCCATTCAATTCGCGAGCATCCTTTGCGGTCAATGTACGCACTTTGCCGTTGGTGTTGTGCATTTTGGCTTGATATATGTATATGTATAGGTATAGTACCTGCAACAAAAAGAAGTAATGGATGATTAATTGTTCAGGAACAGAAAGCGAGACGATTTATCATTCGGAAATATGTGCAATTCGTGCAACATGTGTGCGCACAAAAGTTTATTAAATGTCAGAAAAGTACTTTGTTTTCTTTTCATTAACAAAAGAAAAAGAAATACTGTGACAATAGAAAGGAATTTGTAGTCGTATAATAAAAAAATTAATTTGAAATTTATTATTGAATACTTATAATAAAATGGTTGATGAATTTATTATACCAATTGTTTGTGCCTGAGGAAAAAACACTGATAGGGAAATAAATGAAATGTGAAAGGAAAACGCTTTTAAATCTTCGCTTTAAAGTCCGTCGTTTTTATAACAACTCTCATCATCCATGGGTTTTATGTTTCTCGGGGTATTTTTATGAAATTCTGCTTAAAATTACTCATTGCTCTCTCGTCCATAGTTGTTATAGTAAAAAGTAACGTACCGAAGAGAAAGAAAAATGTTTATAACAACGGAATATCTATAACATGCACAACGATACGACTAAAGCATGCATTGGTCGATGTTGTTGCTGATGGTTCGACAACGGACGGGTTGACCAGCTCTGTGTTGCTGAAGAGACAGACGAGTGTGGAGAAGAGTAAAGGAGTACGTTGGTTGTTAAGGACGATCGTTTCGGTTCGTTTTATGTTAACAGTTATGAGGTTACATTGTGCTCCACAACGCCAATAACTTTATACTTCTTTTGCAGAAGATTATGTCTTTTCTTTTAACGATGCCGACGTTTTTGCCATTACAACAAAGACCGCACTCTCAACAAGACCAAATTGACCAAAGAATAAAAATATGAAAAACGAGTCAAGTGAACCTTTTAGATTTTACAATATCGATTATGCTGATGTTGCTCAGAAATTATTATGGTGGCTGCGTAAAGAAAAAGAAATATAAGAAAAGTTGCTATACTTTTTGGAAATATATAACTCCTCGTTGTGAGTGCACAAAGTGCACAAAAGCCCAAATTAATTAATTCAATTTTTAAGATCCCGTCTAAGCGCATTTAACAGTTTCCAACGAAGCAACAAGAATACGCTAGCAGCAAAAGTAGCGAGTGCTCGAGTATTTACACTTGGATCGGCTTCGGCCAAGTATAAACTTACGGTTTCTTCTAAAATTCGTAGGAAAAGAGGCAGTGTCAGTACATCGTCGCCTCTACCATACAACCAACCCATTCAACCCCTTTTAACAAGGAGTCCGCAAAACGAAAACACAGGACCTAATAAAATATTCGAAATAATTGTCAATGTGGGTTTGTTTATGTTGTTGAGATTTTCTGATACGCCCTGTAGAAAAATATAACGTCGTCGTATGTCTACGAATGCAATACGTGTTGGTTAGGAAAACGCGTCTGGAATTATAAAAAGATGCGAGTGTAAGGAAGAATGCAGGACTAAACAGGAAGAATATAGAGTCCTGAATGTACAATCGAAGCCAGCCGAGCGATCAAATAGTGTAGCTGAAACAAGGAGTTGCTGCTTCATCGACGGAATAAAAATAAATTGTATCTAATAAAAAGAAATAAATTGTAATAAAAAATTACCGGAAAGCTAAGAATAAGAATGGAAAAATGTGAAACTAAGCATTTTTTCGAATATTTTTCTTGCTTTCTGAATAAAACGAATTTTCCATTAAAATTTGAAAATATAAGAATGGAATTAAAAAGTTCAATAAGAATTCTTTAGTGTTTTCGCATATAAAGGAAGTTTCAAATTTAAAGAACATATATTAGTTGAGATCCGAGATCCTTGAGGTGCTCCTTAGCGGCCTCCTAACGCGCCCTTTCCAAAAAAACCGAACGTAGCAATTTTTCGCTAGGAAACGTGCATGAAATACGAAAATCAGATGATACAAGAAGAGTTCTTTCAACCATTCGAACCTATTGCTCTTTCTCTAGAGAATGCTGAAGGCCTCAATACACAACACACAACACACACATACACACACACACACACACACACACACACACACACACACACACACACACACACACACACACACACACACAGAGAGAGAGAGAGAGGCAGCATACACACGTAACTACGTTTACGACTACGCACGCCAAGCAAAAACGTCGAGAAAATGTTGAAAAACGAAAGGCCCAAAAGAACAACCTGGGGATGTCCGAAATTGACTGAAAAGACGGTTATTTAGGTATTTCGAGGTACGTGACCGATTTACATAATGCTACCACAATGGTAAAGTTTTTGCATTTGCTGCTTGGTCCTGCAAGTCAACAACTCTAAATATTTCACCAAAAAAAAAATAAAATAAGAATGCGATAAGGAAGTCCATTCGAATAAGAAATGAGAAGATGTTCAAAAACAAGATAAACATAAACAAACAAAAATAAGCTTTAAACTTTTTCTAAAATCCACGGCAAAATCCACAAAAGTAGAAATTCTTCAATAACAAACAACTGTAGCTAGGTACACAGACAGTCAGTGACGTAACCAGACTCTCATTGTAGGGTGGTTGGCTGAGAGGGGCTGGAATCGTGAAATTAGAAAACCTGATAAAAATTAATAAAAATACATAAATTGTTTAATCCAAAGAGTAGAACGAAGGTACGAGGGGGGCTTTGACCACCACATCCCCCCCCCCCCCTCCCCCTCCCCCTACCCTGGTAGACTCATGGGTTTATAAAGTTTTAGACATTTTTGGCAAATATTCTTGCACTGAAAGAGGAAAAAATAAATAATTCACTTAATTTTAGAACGAATTTTTCAGTTTCCGACAATTACGAAGATATTATCAGCAAATGCGGCGTTAATGTCAATTAAATAATTTAAATACCCAAAACGCTCATTCTATAGCTAGGTATGAACGTGTGTGTGTGTGTGTGTGTGTGTGTGTGTGTGTGTGTGTGTGTGTGTGTGTGTGTGTGTGTGTGTGTGTGTGTGTGTAAGCACATATTCTACCTACATGATAGCCGTAATTCAATCCTAATTCGACTTTAAGTCGTTTAATACGAGTTTTACGCGCTTAATTCGAGTTCCCCTCATTTTCGCATATCTAAAGTCATCCGAGTGTTAAATGCACCAATACCATTAATGCTTATATTCAACCATAGCTCGGTTGACGCAATTTTAGAAAATTAAGGTTGCAAGGATGAAAACTGAAAAGTAAGTTACACTTAAATATGACATGCTTGGTTCTTCAGACTGTGTTCCGCGGAACGCTCTTCAAGGGTTCAGCGAGTCATTTAGAAAAGTTCGAAATAAAATTTTAGGAAAACAACTGAAAAACGGTCTTAATAACTGCCTATAGCAGAGCTTCTCAAACTTTTACGGGCCGAGATCCATTTTGGAAAATTATTATTTTACCTGCGTTCATGTAGCGATGTACTTCAACTACATTCATTTTTACGAACCAAAATCGGCTTGTGACCCGACCAAAATCTGGTTGCGATCCACTAGTGGGACTTTGAGAACCCCTGGTCTATAGAAAGTTTTTAACTTAGAGTTCCGTAGAAAATGTTATCTCAAAAAAAAGGATTCGCAGAATGACAAAGTTTGAGGAACACTGGTACAGGATATAGAAATGTAGATGATACTATCTACTATCTACTAGTTATAGACGCAAGAAGCGTTTCCGGTTTCGAAACGATATTATTGCACATGCTTTTCGTGTACTCGTAGATGAGCAAGCCGCTTCCGGAATATATGGAAATTAATACGGTTTATTAGAGGTGTGCAGTTTAGTTACTTTTAAGTAGTAGTAACGATTCGTTACTTTTGCCGCGAGTAGTAGTTACAAAGTAGTAGTAACTTTGTAACGACTAGTCGTTGCAAGTAGTCGAAACTAGACGAAGAAGAACGAACGAGTAGCAACGAAAAACGACGTAACGTTACGAATTCGAATCTGTTGAACAACTTCATACCGGTCTGCGGTCTATGTTTGCGTAAATGCATGTACACACTTATTAGCTCATAACTTTTAAGATATATCTTTCAGATTTTAGCGAGAGCAATTTTTAGATTCAGCATTAGATTTGCAATAACATACTAAAGATTACATCTGATAAAAAAAAAATCGCTGAGATATTAATCGCTAAATCTCAGAAAAAAAATTTTAATTTTTTTGGTCGAAAATCGCTAAAAAAAGCTCATAACTTTTAAGATATATTTTTCAGATTTTAGCGAGAGCAATTTTTAGATTCAGCACTAGATTTGCAATAACATACTATTCAATTTGATACAAAAAAAATTGCAATAACTTACTAAAGATTCAATTTGATACAAAAAAATTTCGATGAGATATTAACCGCTAAATCTCAGAAAATTTTTTTTGGTCGAAAATCGCTAAAAAAAGCTCATAACTTTTAAGACATATTTTTAAGATTTTAGCGAGAGCAATATTTAGATTCAGCATTAGATTTGCAATAACCTACTAAAGATTCAATTTGATACAAAAAAATTTGCAATAACATACTAAAGATTCAATTTGATACAAAAAAATTTCGTTGAGATATTAACCGCTAAATCTCAGAAATTTTTTTTTGAAAATCCCTAAAAAAAGCTCATAACTTTTAAGATATATTTTTCAGATTTTAGCGAACGCAATTTTTAGATTCAGCATTAGATTTGCAATAACATACTAAAGATTCAATTTGATACAAAAAAATTTCGCTGAGATATTAATCGCAAAATCTCAGAAAATGTTTTTTTCGAAACTCGCTAAAAAAAGCTCATAACTTTTAAGATATATTTTTCAGATTTTAGCGAGAGCAATTTTTAGATTCAGCATTAGATTTGCAATAACATACTAAAGATTCAATTTGATACAAAAAAATCTGAAAACTATATCTTAAATGTTTTGAGCTGATAAGTGTGACCTTGAGTTTCAGAGCGATTCTGACTTCTCGGCGAAGATCGTTTCCATAAGAATTGCGTACGCTGATATTCGCAAATTCGCATTCCGACGTTACTAAGGTAGAAATTCGAATTAGAAAAAAAAAGTAACGATGTAACTACTACTTTAAAAAACTGGTAGTAGTTAGTAACGACTACTAGTTAGTAACTACTACAAAATAGTAGTTACTTAGTTTTTGCACACCTCTAACGCTCGCATTCTCAATGTTGTTATGAAGGTGGTTACGCATGGAAATCAGAATAATTCGAGGTGGGTAAGTATAACTTAAATAACGGGTGAAATCTGTAAAAAATTTATATTTTTCAAGAATATCTATTTCGGTTTGTTTGTTTTTAAGTAAGAGTTTAGAATGGTTCAGAGTGGAACTGTTAAGAATATTTTACTCGCAAATCGAAAGCACCTTATGTGTTTACGACGAGTACGAGGAAAATGGCCTACAAGTTCCAGGAGACTATCCACTCGAGAGCAATTTAAGTAAAAGGCCATTGAAGTATTTACGCAAGGACTATATTATTGTTTTTGGTACCCCTGTGTTCTATTGCGCTTCGTCGTATTTGCATACCTTCTGTCAATATTTGGATATGTACAAACAAAATTGTACAAATATTTATATATGCAACGTCTATGTTAAAATTCGTGCCTCGGCCTGCCCCGCAGCATCACCTTTCTCGATACTTTTCCAATCTTTTTTTTAAATGACGCGTTCTCAAGATCTGTTTTCGGAGATCTAGTGACGTGTCACGTGTCAGGTACGAATTTTTACATAGACATTGCGTATAGAGTTCTATCCCTTCAATCAACAATATAATTTCATTACACATTTGAAACCAACTCAAGAATGTAGCTGCGCACAGCACAGGCACCTTTTTTTTCGGTAGGTGGGAGAATCCTGCATAGGATAACTACTGACTCCCGTCAGTAGCCAATGTCAGACTCTTACTGACTAAACTCCCACCTAAATACCTATCTTCGGAAAAAATAT
>JARJEB010026749.1:0-15856 GCA_030264535.1 Liometoxenus newtonarum
CAATAGATATAAAAGAATAGGTGATATAAATAGATATAAAAGATAGACACAAACATAAACAATTAAGAAAGTGTTTGTAGTTTTTAGCGATGTTCACAAGCTGAATAAGACGAACAAGCGTAGGTTTATGTTGGGCCATAAGAACACCAAACAAAAAGCAGAAATATAATTTAAAGCAATATTAAAATGTAATAGTTTTTGGAGGAATTTAAAAAAAGACAATTAAGAGATAAATATTTTTGTTTGTATTCTAATAATTTTTTGTTGTTTATTTTAAACTAAATTGATACTCGATGGCCCTAAGTGTTAAATAAAGAATATACTTACTATGTATTATATGTTAAACAAGAGCTAGGACTATGATTTATAGAAGTTCGAAAGTTCATTTGAACTCGTAATTCCTTAGTTCGTACGGGCTCTGCTGTACTTTTTCCATTTCAGATTTAGTTCGAGCAGTGCCTCCCATCTTACATGTGCTTATTAAACTAAAACTAGGGTTGCCACCCAAACAAAACGAAAACCTCAGCGATCACCGAGACATAGTATATACAGTCAAAAAGAAATTTACAACAAAGAAGAAGAATACTTGTCATAGGAGTTCCGAAACAGGCTGGAAAATTAACAAATGGCTCATGGAAAAGTTTGATAAAAACCTGGAAGATATCTGGAATAAAGAAAAAAACCTATGACCGCCCAGACATGGGGTAAAACTATTGTGGGGTGCGTTAATCACACAAATACACAATAAATAAGTTCATGAATAAACACAGTTTTATATTTATTACACAATAATTATAGCATAGAATTGACATGATTACAAGATATTAGTTTTGCTATGAGTGAATGAATAGATTTGACCTGAATGAATACTGAACTGACTTGGATGAATTGAATACGAAGAGAAGTAAGATGAGACTGTCTTCCAGTGTTAGTTTGCACTGGCTTTTATGGTCCATGCGACAAAGGAAAAGGAGGTAAAGAGTAGGAAATTGACTACTGATGAGGGATGCTGAAATGAGAAGTTAATGGTCGTTACTGAAGGAACAATTGAATTCATACATGGACATATGTTGGAAAAAGTCTTTAAGATATTCTAAGTATTGGGGTTGTTTGTTACTTAGGACTGAAAACTTAACCGGATGTATGAAGAACAAATGTTTAGAATTTTGAAGTGAAAGAATGAAATATGAACTGTAACTAATTCCTAATATCTATTGGGTGAACATCACAAGTCACCCCGGGACGCTACAGTAGAACCGAGACAACTCTACGAAATAGAATTTTGCAAAATGATAAATTGCGTGTAGGTAGTAGCAAAAATTGTTGATAACAACGGAAAATGATACTGATTGTTGTTTATCATAGCTAACGACATGGTGAGTCTTTTAAAAATCACATTTGCATTCCAATGATGGACTCTTAATTTGATTTTAATGTTAATTAAGTGTTCATTGCGTAATGGTTGTATTTATAGAATTGTTTATATCATCTTTACTTTATTCAAGCCATGAATGAATTAATAATATTTTATGAGTGCATGTCATCATTAACAATAAACTTGGATTTGCTCATTTGTTTTGAGCAGAACTTTGATCGTTGTCCAACGTTGTATAACCAAATGTGAAGAGTTTGGGACGTTAAATGCGTCTTTTTCATCGATTCAACAAGCTATATATTTTGCACTTTGCAGATTGTTGCAGAACACATATGAATATGGGTAATCGATTAAGTTTTTTCGCCCGTTTTCACAAAAGAGACTAATCGACAAGCAGAAAACAACAGAAGAATTTGCCGCATCGCATGTTTACGTAAATATTGACTACCCGACGCTGAAACTGAATGGAATTATTAATGATGTTAATTATATCGTCGTAGAGGTCATCGAGTTCGATAAAACAAATCGTAATTGTAAATGATTTCGCTAGCTGTGGCTAAATGACGCGACCACCAACAACAAAAACAACCAAAGCAGTGATGAGTTGTGATGTATTGTCTTACATTGAATTTTCGTCAAGGATTTTTTCATTGCCTAACGTAATATGCAACTAAATGAAGATAATACGAACTTTTGATTCGAGTCGCACCGAGGGGATCTATCTATAAACACGAACACGATGCATGCATTGCGAATTTATTCGTCATTATTCAGTTGCTGCTACTAATGGCAAACCAAATCAAATCAAATCGCAGCAACCACCACCAGAAATAACAAACGAAGTGCTATTGTTTGTTGATTATATTATGAGCCATACAATAATCAGTATTATCGAATGATTTCACTACGAAAATAAACAATACACGAACGAATAAGCAAAGACGCGCGAATACGTGCACGAATAGAAGTTTTTCGTGCGTTTTCGAAGCGAAGGGAAGCCGCCATACGCAAGGAGATGAGATGAAACGAACAAACAAACGAACGAACGAACGAACGAACGACGGATACAATTTTATGATCGTTTCGTTTAGAGGTTTACACATGCACACAAACACAGCAGGGACGGTTGTGTTGAACTCCGGATCGGTCATACCTCTCGTTCGTGCCCCCTGTGCCTGCCCACACATCGCACCGTCGCGGAGGAAACATTTCCAACTTACCTGTGTCGCTGAAGCAAATCCAATTAGGATTGCACAACATAGCACTGTCGATATCCTTAAATGCATCACCAATTATTGTTTATACTCTCCTCCTATACCACCAAAAACTACGTACGGTCCGGACTTATTTATCTCTGCGGTGACACACACAATTCGACGACACAGCAGCGGAACAGGAGCAAACGGCACAAATGCATCTAGAACACTGATCAATGACGGCCGAATACAACAGTACGACATACGCATGCGTAGTCCTCACTGCGGCGAGGCCACCATTTGCCGAATGTCAATTCGTACGCGATATCCGGTTGGGCTGGCGGTAAATTCAACTTGCACTTCATCGCGTGATGCATTTATTTTAATTCAATACAATAGTGAATACATTAATTACCTCAAAACATTTCACTCAATACCATCGCTAAATAAAGGAAGGTACGTCTAAGCCCTACGATTACTCAACAAGCTCAGTGATCTATAATAGTGCATTTAATGTTTGTCCATAGATTCGACACGGTGCTTATGGCGATCGATCGCCTCCTGATGCCGCTTGATCTGCTCCTCATGGAAGCTGATCTCGTCGGTTAGATGTTCCTTGAGTTTCTTTATCTGTTTTAGTTGCTGTAACAAGGCAGTACATATGTTTGTTTACCTTTAAAGTGTAGTGTAGTGTAGTGCATTAGATTGTTCATTATTATTCAATGTGCTCGCTTTGGAACATGGCCAATGAACGAACAACAAATATGCTTTTGAGAACTATTTTTAGAAGAATTCTAGCTCTTTATAATGTGCTAGACTCGACAAAGTTCATCTTATAACTTGTATAGATAAGAGATTATACTCCACCTTGTTGTGGAAATACTGTTCCTCGCGAGCCGCAGCTTGTTCGCCAAACGAACCGCCTGCTTCGCGAATGCTGCCGCCGCCGCCACCACCATGACCGACTCCACTGCCCAAGCCACCGGTACTAGCACGTACTTGCCTGAAAGAGAAAACAAAATGCAAAGACATTAGTGAAGGTCATTCAATATATGGGATAATTGCGTTGTTACAGTATTTAGTTCACTAGGTCTACTTACGACATGACAACGGAGGCAACACGACTGCTGTTGGGAACAGGACGTAAGAAATTCATGATTATGTAAACCTGAAGAACAACAATGCGGTATCAATCAATATTTCTATTTATTTTTGTCTATTAGTGAAACAACTTACGTTACGTACAGCCCGTAAACAAATGACAACTGTAGGGTCGGGAATGTCGGAATCTATATTTAATTTATGTGCCTGCGCGACATCTTATGCGCATTTGGTGTTTTGCCAACTTTTGTGTATCAAAATTCGATGACTTAACTGTAACACTAGCTTTTAACTTATTCAATCTTGAAGAAGAAAACGACGGCTCCTTCTGCCTAATTAACAACTGAATTCTAGAAAACTTAAGAAAATAGTACCTACTTTAATATTTAATTTTCTTGCGACACGTTTTGCATTTGTTTGATTTCTGCATTCTCTTGTTTCTTGTTTCATTGCTGATTGCTTGCTAACTTCACTTCAATGGACGCATGGGCCATGGCTTCTTACTTCTTCAGATGTCTATCCAAAAAACACAACGGCGAAGATAGATAAATGAAAGTCTCAACCACGAAGGACAAAAAGACACCATGTTGCGAACATTACGGTTACAGCCGTATAAATCTCTGTACGCACACATCCTTCTGTTAGGTAATTAAATAGGAATCAGAAATTTGTTTTCTATCATATGTTGTTTTGTCCGATGTCTCTTGTAGGCTTATGCATGATTCCATCGCCACCCTGTGTCCAAGCACATAGATGCTACATTTGTGGGCCGCTGCACCACGGCTACAATCAAACATGTGATCAATTCGAATCGAATCTAGCCAGCTATGAGGCCGACTGTCCTGACAAACACAACGCGTGCAGCACCCAATACCACGGCGTCAATACGACACGGCAATGCGAGGCAATGGCCAAGATTAACGATTGCAAAGTGGCGAATGGAATCAAGTACTGCTACTGTTCATCATTGCTCTGCAACGGTGTGAACGAATTACCAAATATCCTCACTGACGATGAAGATATGCTGAGCAACGAAGCGGGCAGCGGCGTCGGAGTGATTAACAACAATATTTTGGACGATGTACTTGATATTGTTGGAGGACGCGATGTGGATGATGGCAATGGGACGATGATTGCTGCGTGCACGTCTTGCAGCCTCTTGATTGTCGCAATATTATTGATGCGACTGTGCTAAGTCATGCCAAGACAGGAAACAGTCGGGATAATGCTCAAGTCAATGCCAATTCAAGTCGAAACTCAATGCCAAAGCCAATCGATTGTGTTAGAAAATAAGATTTGTGATGTGCTTCCGACAAGTACCGAAAGTATTAGAAAACCCCCTCAGTATTTCAATTAGCTACGTAGTTTAGGTTTAGCTTAGTCAGAAAAACGAACAAAAGATAAATTGATGTTAGAGAACACGTACGTATAAAAAAACGCATAATTCTTGCATTTCAGTCTTCCTCAACTTATTATAAGATAAAACGTGGCATTGGAAGGTTCCAAGTTGTTTTATAATGTGCAATTTTAACTAGTCTGTTGTTTCGAAATGTATTTATTTATTTCAAAGGCTTTATTCGAAAAATATTACGATATTTTGCTCTCTTAAATCTGTACTTTAATTTTGCCAACCTATATAATCGGCGGATCTTATCCAAATCCAAATGAATATTGCTTCCTCGCCTTCCTCTTTACACAGAAATACATTGCTTTCTTTTCTCAATAAAAATCAAGGTTTGAATTTCCCAAAGCCGTAAGTGCGAAATAAAAATTAGCGAAATTTGTAAATGGCCGATCAAAATTCCAAATCAACACAATATTCGACATGGCAACAGCGCAGCTATATCGGAAGCGCTCGTGGCACAAATTTTCATTTCTTTCTATAAATAAATAGAATATTTCTGTGTTTGTTGTTGCTCGTGCTGATTAGTTAATATTTAAAAGAATAATATAATGGCTGGAAGGATATTCTCCAGGGGCCAAGTTGATATAGCCCGAGCAATTCGCCTGGTACGTAAACGTAGAGTTAGGCAATCAGCACGTGTTGAAATTGACACTCATATATACATATCTAGGCATCAACAACAAACCTCTCAGCATTCGAACTACAACACAAAACACCTGTCGTCCGCAAACAGGAAACGATTCCTGTTGCTTTATACGGTGGAAGACATGCTGTAACGCTCCTCCCTGGCAGCGGAATCGGGCCTGAGTTGATGGGCTATGTAAAAGACGTGTTTCGGTATGCAGGTGCTCCCGTTGACTTCGAGACGATCAACATAGATCCGCAAAGCGATGAGAGTGACGACTTGAATCATGCCATTACGTCGATCAAGCGAAACGGCGTCGCCTTGAAAGGGAACATCGAAACAAAGAGTGAAGACACGCTGGTGCAGTCCCGTAACGTTGCTATTCGCAACGAGCTCGACTTGTTCATCTCGGTGCTGAACTGCAAGTCGTATCCGGGGGTGCGCTCCCGCCAGAATAACGTAGATATTGTTATCATTCGCCAGAATACCGAGGGCGAGTACGCGATGCTGGAGCATGAGAGCGTGAAGGGTATGGTTGAGAGTATGAAAGTGGTGACTAAAAGCAATTCGGAGCGTGTGGCGCGATGGGCGTTCGAATACGCGAAACGGCATGGACGCAAAAAAGTCACCACGATTCATAAAGCGAACATTATGAAGCTGTCGGATGGATTGTTCCTCGAGACGTCGCGACGCATCGCTAAGCAGTACCCGGAGATCGAACACAACGACATGATCATTGATAATTGTTGCATGCAACTGGTGAGCAATCCGCATCAGTTCGACGTGATGGTTATGACGAATCTGTACGGGAGTATCGTGAGCAACGTTATATGTGGATTGATTGGGGGCGCAGGGTTGTTGTCTGGGAGGAATTACGGAGACCATGTGAGTATCTGGCTGGCGGCTGGATAATTGGTCGCGCGCAAATATATTTACAGTCGTCTTGCATGCAAATGTTTCAGTATGCAGTATTTGAACCAGGCACCAGGAACACTGGTACGGCGATCGCCGGGAAGAACATTGCCAATCCGGTGGCGATGCTGAATGCATCGGTCGATATGCTGGAGCATTTAGGGCGGCAGCAGCACGCCGATCTTATTAGGCATGCGATTATGCGGACGATTTGCGAGGATAAGATTCAAACGCCGGATTTGGGCGGTACGCATAGCAGCACTGATGTGGTTCAGAGGGTGATTGATCACATCGTCAGTGCGGACAGCCGATCTTGGTAACTATTCTATTAGTTGATACTTAAAAGTGATTTACGTACACACAATTACTCGTAACAAATAATCCGTTTAGCTGTGTGTTTGGAGTGAGTTGTAACTAACACCATTATTTCAGGAATGAATTGACATCAGCTCAAGCTGAATGATAACATTTCTGACTGGCCTAAGTAGTTATTGCACTGACACTTTTCTCTTTTCTTACTAACTGCATTCAACTACTACGTTTCTTTTGGTTGTTGGGCTGTTGAAGGGCTGTCAAAAGTCGCCAAGTGCGAAAATAATGTTTGTTTCTTTCGTTTTCAGATTGTTTTTGTTTGTACAAATAAGAAATAAGATATCAACGTATTTAGTTTGCTCTATTTTATTTATATTAAAATATCTTATGTAAATAAATAATTGTTAAATGCAATATCAAGAATATCAAAGAGTCACAAACACCCACCCGTAGCTAAAAAATAGACCTAAATACCTTACCTACACACCTTACAAGTTCGGTTTCCATTTGTATGAACCAGAATAAGTGAAATTGTTTTGGTGCAGCAGCTGATCCGCTTCGTTTGGGCCACGACTACCATATCTAAGAGCAAACAACGAAACAACAATAATAGTAATTAAATGAAGTAGCTTGAAATACGTAAAGCCTTACGTGTATGGAATGGGTGTGGTGCGTTGTCCTTCAATGTGATGCAACAACGGAGTAAAGATACGCCACGCTTCGCTCAACTCGTCGGATCGCACGAAATGCATCTGAGAGCCGCAGAAGACGTCAAGGATCAAACGTTCATAGGCATCTGGTAGCTTAATGTTTGCGTAGCGATGACCATAAGTCAAATCCAATTCCGTCTCCTCCATATCGAAAGCGCTGCCCGGCGTCTTTACCATCATCTTGACATACAGCGCCTCGCCGGGCTGCACGCGAATAACCAGCTCGTTGCGTACGGCTTTCCCATCGAAAATGTCGCCGGGTACTTCCTTGAACTGAATGCGCACCTCGGCTTTACGCTCATTTAGTGCCTTGCCGCATTTGAGGAAGAAGGGAACTCCATCCCAACGCTCGTTGTTAATTTTCAGCACACCCAGTGCATACGTCGGTGTTACGGAGTCATTCGGCACGGTGGGGTCGTCCAAGTAGCCTAAGGCTTCATCCCCGACGCCATCCTCCTTGCCGACGTACTGCCCCAAGACGACATCCTTGGGACTCAGCGGTTCGATGCATTTTAGCACGCGCACCTTCTCATCGCGAATTGAATCCGGATGCAGATTCACCGGCCGCTCCATGGCCACCAATGTCAAGATCTGCAAGAGATGGTTCTGCATGATGTCGCGAATGATGCCGAATGCGTCAAAGTAACCGCCGCGACCTTGGGTGCCGAAGGGCTCCTTGAACGTGATCTGAATCGAAGCGATGTTGTCGCGGTTCCAGATCGGGAAAAAGATGCGATTGCCAAAACGCAGAGTCATTAGATTTTGCACCATCTCCTTGCCCAAGTAGTGATCGATTCGATACATTTGCTGTTCGGTGAAGAGGACTGCTAAATGCTGGGACAGCTTGTCAGATGTTTGCGAATCCCGACCGAAGGGTTTTTCAATAATTACTCGAGTCCATCCCCTGTAGGAAGACAATCGCATTAATTAATGAAAACAAAGCGGGGCGTGAAAACGGGTAAACTTACTTGGCAGCCATGCATTTCGAACGAATATTAACGGTAACACTTTCAAATACTGACGGTGGTAACGCCAAGTAAAATAATCGATTTGCCACTGGCCCCACTTCATGCCGGTCCATCTCTTTGTTTAATCGTTCGAAATCATTGGCTTGATCGTATGATCCGGCCACGTAATGGTTGATGCGCCAGAACGCGTTGTATTGCTCCTGCTCCTTTGGTTTCACCTTCATGTACTGGTCGCATTTCTCACGAATTGCTGGTACCGTGGTGTTGCTGCGAGCGTATCCAATGAAGATGGTGTTTGTCGGCAAGAGATTGTCGCGGTACAACCACCATAATGTCGGATAGATTTTTTTGCGTGCCAGATCACCCTGTAGGTATAAGTAAGAATAAACCGAAGGTTAACGCATGTAACATTGAAACGACATTGAGCGAGATTTAAATAAGAGTCTCAATCAATAACAAACATACCGATGCACCGAGTATGACGAACACATGCGGATACTGACCATCGAAATGGGTGCCATCGTGTTCCATGTCCTTTGATTTCAGGGAACTTCTGTACAGGGCCAGACATTCTTCTGCAAGCAAACAATAACATTAATTACGTTCTTATGGTATTGTGAAACTATTACAAACCGTCATAATCCATGTTTTTTTGTTTGTTAATAAGACTTTTGGATGCAACTTGCGACGAATGCAAGTTGAACTGATGATTGAAGCAACTACTTTGACCGAGAAACGAACGCTGATTAAAAATGACTTTTACCAAACGTAAATCGTTCCGAACGCCGACTCAAGGTTAAAACACAATATACCGCAAACTATTATGTTTGTTTATGACTAAACGACACACATTATACAAAATGTTAAATATGCTTGTGTAGCTCGTGAACGAAAGCAAACGTGATTTGTTACAGAACTGAATGGAAAGTAATAAATTATCGCAGTGGTGTGATTGTGCGATCAACGAACTGACCGTCAAAATATTATCTGGAGCACTGGGGCATGGTCACTAAACACGCATTCATAAAAACGAATCAAGAGCAGCAAATTACACGAAATAGTTTCAATAGACAAAGCAACATTATTTTAATTAGAGAACAAGGATAGAAGTTAATTAATTACCTGACCCGATGAAATTATTCGTTTTTTTGCGAATTTCGAATAAAAATAGTTCAAAAAAACTTCATTCTTCAAAGAAATAATGCAGATTTTTTTTTAATAAAGATCCTACCTGAACTTAGTTACAAGTTTAAATTTACTATTAATTGCGAATATACATACGCGAAAAGACCAAAAAATAATGCATAATCATTGACCCGAACACACCTATTATGGTTGATAACCAACAATCCGTACACAACGCTTTAATATATTTAAAATTAAAAAAAAAAAAGAAGCAAAACTACACTTACTCGCCATTGCACTTGTTGTAGGCTTGACGTGGATTTGACTGAGGCTTAAGATAGAGATATGTTTCAACTTCGGCGAGGTCACTCACGTTCTCGTGCGACTAGTTTGCAGGTAATCAAGTGCAAAACTTATCGCGTTCTCAAACTGCTCAACACGACCACGTAACTGCCTGTGATGCTCGTGGCGTGGAACAATACGTTATGACATTATTACTTATTAAATATTTATCAAAAAAAAAAAAAAAAACGCGTGCCGCGTCACAACTTAGCGTAAGGAAATTACAGAATGACGCACGATACTTGATTTCTTTACAATTTTAAATTTAAGTTTTACTAGTTTGTTGTATAGTTACAGTCAACATTGTTATTGTACATTTCTATTGGTTCATCCATTAAACAGCGGATGACCATATTTAGGTAAAATATTAATACTATGCGTGTGTATACATTTACATTAGAAAATTACAGTAGTCGTTAATTGGAACAATTAACGAACTTCGCACATGCATACAAATACAAGTTGCCTTTCTTTGTAATAATAAATAGTTTCATTCTTTCATTCAATACCGCAATACTTTTGTGTCTGTGTGTGTGTGCACCAGTTCGGTAGGTAATGTGTGTAGAAAGGAGGGATTCACGCGGTCTCGTCTCAATATATTTCACTTAACAAGACACGTTAAAATATTGTAAAAATAGTATCTATAAATAAATAATAGGAATTCCATTTCTGTATATGGCCACACGTTACAAAATAGTTGCACTTGTTAATTAATTTTCAATAGTAAGGCCGTTTTTCAGTTATCTGTATCTGTTTAAAGCAGTAGTAGCTACGAGTACCAACAAACAAATAATTAATGAATGGCACATTGTTAAGTACCAAGAGCGCCCCTAATGGCTAATGACATAAAATTAACAGTCATTTGCTTACTTACGAGTAAAAAATAGTTAGGAACTTAAAAATACACAAATATGTACACACCATTTGTTACGTCCCTCGTTCAACGTGAACAAATCGCTAGCTGCAGGCTGGCTGGCGTACAGCTGCATAAAACTAAAAGGTAAAAAAAAAAACAACAATCACAGAAAATAAAACACCTGAATTAATGCCGCGTGTTTAGCATCAGCCCACGGATTCAGAACCAGCTCCTACAATCGCGTACACGTCCACCACTTCCTCCTCATCAGCTTCGTCCTTCTGCCGATCGTGGTTTGTGTGGTTTGTGTGGTTTGTGTGCTGATGTAGCAACGGTGTATTTGCACTGGCAGCAGCACTTGGCGTATCTAATTTCGCTGCCGGTAAATATATGTTTTTATTTTCACCTGAAACACAGAAACATGTCTTAAAATGTGGCAAGTTTTCTTCGACGTATTTCCCCACCAACCATTGATTATTAATGTGAACTCCTCTGGGGGCATTAGGTCGTCGCTGCTGCGCTTGGCTGAATCCCCCGTCCCACTGTCTTTGCACGACGAGTGCTCCGACGTGTTGTCGCCGTAATGCTTCACCATCTTACCGGAGAATTCCATCATGACGGTGTCGGGAATGTTGCGCATACTACCACCGCTCATACGTCGCCGCGTTTGGTAGATGATTACCACCCAGACGAAAGAGGTGAAGACGGCGCACGAAACGACTGTAATGATTATGATGCCGAGCATATCTCCGTACGCCATGTTGCCGGACCTGGCGCCTTCGCTACCCAGTGAATTGTTATTCCCAGGCTTCACGACGATGGTAGCGTGCCCAACTTCGCTGCCAAGCGAATTGTTAAGTTTGCAAGTATAATTCCCAGCGTCACTCATCACGATCTCAACGATAATCATGAGTTGATCCTCTGCAGTGAAGAAATGCTTTTCGGTCGCTGCAATCGGGACATCGTCCTTGAGCCACTGAATGCTCGGTTTCGGCGCTCCGCTGGCCATACATTGAATCACCAATGACTCGCCCGACTTGACAGTCTTGTTCTCCATCGGCTTTACGAACGAAGGGCGCTCTTCAACGTTGAGCGTCGCATTAGCGACGATGCGTCCCGCAGCGTTGTGCGCCGTACAGCTGTAAACGCCCATATCGGACGGTTTGGCACTGATGATAAAGAACACATCGTCGGCAGGCATCACCTGCATGCGGCGTTCGCGTGCCGCTGGGAAATCGTTGCCGCCATCTTTCTGCCATGCGATTTCCGGCGGAGGCTCTCCCGACGCCGAGCAGACCAGTTTCGCTGTCTGACCGGCTTGTACCGTTATGTTGCTCGGCATCTTATTGAACGTAGGATAGATGAGAACGGATATCGTCGATTTCTTCGAGTACGTTGTGCCGAAGCTGTTCGACACGACGCATTGATACTTGCCCGCATCGGCGTGCTGCACGCGACTGATATGCAAATGCGAGACACTCTCCGTCGTGTTACCATCGGTTGTCGCCGTTACGGTGATATTTGCAGACGCCGGCGTTATGGTCGACGAACGCAACTCAACATTGTCCTTTTTCCATTTGAACACCATCGGACTGGGCGAGCTGGAGACGGCGCGACACGCCAGTGCAATGCTCTCGTCCTTTAGCGCCATTATCTCGACGCCGGGCTCATCGATCAGACGCGGCTTCGTTAGATTGTCGCAGGTGAAATTATTCGCGGGCACGTTCAACAACGAATAGCCGTGCAACCAGTCTGGATACGAACATACCGTCGTCGTCACATTAATCAGTTGCTGGCGGGCGTTGAGGTAATCGTAGAACCATTGCAGATTGCAGTCACACAACAATGACGTTGTGTTCATTGCAAGCACCTAAGAAGAAAGAAATCTTGTTATATCACCTTCTAAATATTTCAATTAATAAAAAAAAATATGGTAAAATGGTTTCTTGCAAATGCATCA
This sequence comes from Liometoxenus newtonarum, assembly GCA_030264535.1. Classification (NCBI taxonomy): domain Eukaryota; kingdom Metazoa; phylum Arthropoda; class Insecta; order Coleoptera; family Staphylinidae; genus Liometoxenus; species Liometoxenus newtonarum. Next base: position 12,888 of record JARJEB010026749.1, read on the forward strand.
AGTTGCGCAAGTGAATCATTGCCTAAGTAAATCACTCACTTCTAATTGTGGCAGATCCTTGAACGCATTCAATTGAATCGAACTGATGTTGTTGTTGTACAAATCCAAGTATCGCAGTTGTGTCAGTCCGGCGAACGCGTGCTTATTGATGGATTTGATCTCATTGGACGATATGGAAAAATTGCGCATATTGCTCAGCCCTTTGAACACGCCGTTCGGATCCTCAATCGACCACGAAATCTTGTTGCTGTCCAAGTTGAGCATCTCCAAGTTGGGCGTGTGCGAAAAGGCGGTCTCTTCAATGTTGGTGATCATATTGTTCTTCAAATTCAGTATTTTCAGCGCCGAGAGTTCGCGAAACGCGTCGCGTTTGATGTACTTGAGTTGATTGGATGCGAGATCGAGTTCGATGAGACCTTTGCAGAATTCCCATGCATCATCATCGATTGTCGTTATCAGATTATTACTGAGAGAGAGCATTGACAAGTTGTCCAGATTGTATAGCCAGCTCTTTTTTATTGAACCGATTAGATTGTAATCAAGTTGCCTAAATGAAACAAATAGCGAGCGAATAAATGAATGAGTTGTACGAGTACAGACTAAGAAGGCTACTTACAATTGTTTGATGCTGTATAGGCCGAAGAAGGAGCCGTCTGGAAGATAACGGATGCGATTCCGTCGCAGCTTAAGTATCGATACGTTCTCCAGCAAATGGAAACTGAGAGCTGTAATGTTTTCCAATTGATTGCGATTCAGTTCCCTGAAATTGGAAATTCATACATATATTTATATTCAAATGTTGATTTGTTTAATCGTAACTTACAACAATTTAAGCTTGGGTAGATCGCCAAAGTTCTCTTTGCTAATGGCTTTGATGTGATTCTTGTTAAGCTTCAATTCTGCCAGATCGGTGAGGTCTTCCAGCATCGTTTTGTTCACGCGACGGATACGATTGTTGTTTAGGTTCCTGGAAATGCGCATAAGCGCAACGATTATTTATTTATTTAATGATATTATTGCATGATTGCGATTACGAAACCACATGACTAGTGAATGAGCAAAACCACTCATTGAATTAAAATAAACATTACGATTCTATGAATACTAACTAGCATCAATGAAATGTTATTGTTACGAAACAAATGATTTATCGTTTTCGTTCATGAATGAAAACAATCTTAATGCTTTTTCGTCTTAAGCCTAACGTCATTTCAAAGGGAGAATTCTATGCAAAACGAATCGTACATGTGCAAATGTATATGATAAACACCACCGCCCACATTATTTGTTCCTCTGTGTGGAGAATGTAAATAAATTACTCACAACATTTGTGTCCAAGCGGGCAATCCCGATGGGAATTCATTTAGACTGCGATTCACACAACTGATGGACGTGCTGAGTTCGATGCAAGCGTCGCGATAGTTCAAAGATATCGTTTTTGGAGTCGTCGTCGACTTGCCCAAGATGATTTCCAAATAACATATCCCTATTACTATTATTGTCGTTGTTGTATAGCCACCCACCATTTTGTAAACGGAAAAGGCGACACATACACAAGCACAGAGCTGTCTCGTCCGTCGTATCGCAACGCAACGATGATGCACCGATTTATTTTCGGTACGAATACATCACTAGTGATTGAGAAATATTCAACATGAATCGTTTTGTAATTGTTCGTTGCGTCAATTAGTCAATTTAATTGAAATATCAAGATTGGTCAACATACTGGCTACTGGCATCTCAACACAACACGAACTTACAAGCGATCAGCCGAGCACCAGAATGCGAAAACAAAACTTTAACTTGACGTTCGTTCAATTGACGCGGCCACTGCGAGGGCGCTGAGAGAACTGTCGATGTTTCTCGAAGAGTATCGATCGATTGAATTCTTTTTGCACGACAAGAAAACTAAACTCCCTAGAATATTACCAAGAGTGGCAAATTTAAATTTCATCTGTTTACTTTGTTTTGAACATTGCGAATGGCATGTCGGTAAATAATAGTATATTATTATATGAGCGATTATGATAGTCATTACTCACGAAGATAATGTTTGAGCCCACGAGCCGCTATAGGCGAGTAATGGCCATAAGAATTTGAAGTGACCGATCGAACTTATCTATATGATCTAAGATCTCGAAGGAACCCGAGGGAACCCGAGAAATTCTGTCAAAACTGTATGTCATCGCCGGCCATATTAGTTCACTTGTCAATTTCGTTGAGAAATCCCAATTTGTGTTAAAAATAGTGCAAGGTGTAGAAATAGCATATTATTATATTCGCACATAATGCAGGCAATTTATTATACGCTCGGGCTTTACTAAACTCGGCTCGCTTCGCTTCGCCTCGTTACGTAAACTTGCCCTCGCGTATAATAGCCTGCATTATGGGCTCATTGAATAATATACTATTATAGAGTATTGTAGAATTTAATTAAGTAATTCCATAAATAAATTAATAGAAATAAATAAATAAATATACAGGGTGATTTATTTAAGAAGTCCATTAAAAGTTTTCGGACTTCCCATTGTGGTAAGAATGTGAAAAAATTGGGATAGACCTTAATCGACCGAAACTCTTAATGTAAATTATTTTCAGATTGATTGCACTTCCGGTTATACCGGAAGTCGGCACCAACTTCGTTATTTCAAATGGAACACCCCGTATATTGTTACATTTTTTGAAAGAGCTCTCCAAGACCTTTCAAACAAACCTACATATGCGGTATATCTTGTGGATAGTTTACTTGTTATTTCCGTTTTAATAAATAAAAGTACGAAAACATGTCCCTCTAGAAAAATTATATCATTGTTATATGGCTTATCCGAATGAAATGAATTTTTTAGTGTTCATAGAGGAAGGACGGAATTACAATTTGCTTTTTTCCAATTTCAATTTGAGTTTATAGTTTAGAAGCGGCAACACTTTTAATGCGCTAAATGAAAAATGGGAAGTCCGAAAGAGCTCTC